>BMAV01011012.1:10501-22817 GCA_019973955.1 Trichonephila inaurata madagascariensis
TGTGTGTGTGTGTGTCTGTGTGTGTGTGTGTGTGTGTGTGTGTGTGTGTGTGAATGGAACGATCCTTTAAATCTCCTGAGGAGAATCTGTGTGTTTCTGAAAGTATTGCTATGTGTGCTATAAGCTCAATTTTAGTAAATTTTAAAATACATAAAAATTTGTCATATATTTTAATTTATTATAAAATTTGGAGGCCTACTAAATTTCTGATAAAAGGTATGTAGAACTGTCAAAAATTGTGCATTTTGAGGAGGAAAAAAAAGGACTAGTTTTATTAAATCATTCCTGCCCCGTACCCTATATTCTCATTAATTTTTTAATTTTTATCCTCTACTATTTTTCTTTTAAGTTTATCCTTTGTGACTTCCTTAGTTATTTGCGTATTGGCTTTTATATTGTCCACGTTCATCTCTACTTACTCCACATAACATGTTGTATTGTGCCTTGATTCTGTGTTCACATTTTAAAAAAAATCAGGTTTTGCTACATTGCCTTTATTACTATATCATGAATACCTTTGGAATATATGAATCATATATACAGGGTATCCCAAAAAGAGTATCCAAACTCTGCGTAATCAGATTCCTCGTTAAAAGTACATTAAAAAAATGCCTAAGAAACTGTACCTGTACGATCCACAGATTACGAGAAAAATACTGTAAATGGTGATAAATAAATGATGATTCATGATGGGGCTCCGGCCGATTTTTGTGCTTCTATGTGTGATTGGATACATATGTCATACTCCAGCCGCTAGATCGAATATGGGCTTCATTTCTATGGCCACCATGATTGCCATAACCCACATTACTCTATTTTTATCCTATGGAACACTTTCAAGATTTTGGGGCTTCGTAGCGTTATGATTGCACAAACTTAGTTGCTCGTTTGCATGCTACTTGTACTTCGGTGGACACTGCGTTGCTGCGACGTGTGCATTCATTACTTCCAAGGGTAGCACAAGCCTGCCTCGATATGCCTAGCGGCCACTTTGAATATCTACTTTTTTAAATATTGATAAATAATGTTGTTGATGTAACCAATGTGGAGTTTTGGCTTGGCATCATCTGTGACATCATACTTAGTTTTTCGTGTTTTTCTCGTAAACGGATCGCGTACTGGTGCAGTTAGTTCTCTGTGTATTTTTATATACTCTCAACAAGCAATGTAGCTGTGCAAAATTTGAGAACTACTTTTGAGACACCTTGGAAATATGTCCCTGCTATTAATAGGTAATGTGACTTTACTGAACATTTTATTGCAGAGCTCTTTGGTCATTTTTTATCAGAAATAAAATGTATTTCCTTCAATGGGAGAGAAGAAAAAGATTTTCTAAAATTTATACCCAGGTTAAAAATTAAGGTGACATTGAAAAAACCTGAATTTCGATATTTCTCAACACATTCAATCATTTCTTATCAGAAAAAAAAATGTATTTCCTTCAATGGGGGAGAAGAAAAAGATTTTCTAAAATTTATACCCTGGTTAAAAATGAAGGTGACATTGAAAAAATCTGAATTTCCATATTTATCAACACATTCGGTCATTTCTTATCAGAAATAAAAAGTATTTCCTTCAACGGGGGAGAAGAAAAAGATTTCCTAAAATTTATACCCTGGTTAAAAATTAAGGTGGCATTGGAAAAATCTTTGAATTTCCATATTTATCAACACATTCGATCATTTCTTATCAGAAATAAAATGTATTTCCTTCAACGGGAGAGAAGGAAAAGATTTTCTAAAATTTATACCCCGGTTAAAAATTAAGGTGACATTGGAAAAATCTTTGAATTTCCATATTTATCAACACATTTGATCATTTCTTATCAGAAATAAATGTATTTGATTCAATGGGAGAGAAGAAAAAGATTTTCTAAAATTTATACCCTGGTTAAAAATTAAGATGACATTGAAAAAATCTGAATTTCCATATTTATCATCACATTCGATCATTTCTTATCAGAAATAAAATGTATTTCCTTCAATGGGAGAGAAGAAAAAGATTTTCTAAAATTTATACCCTGGTTAAAAATTAAGGTGGCATTGGAAAAATCTTTGAATTTCCATACTTATGAAAACATGATGGGAATGTTTTTCCAACTATTACTGGAGTGATTGCTTTGATTTTCAATATTACAAAAAGGGTTTCAAAGCAAATATCTTAAAATTCTTTTATAGATTGATTAACTCGCGATCACTCGCGCGGGGTGCTCTGTACACCCCAGCAACAAGAAAACCCTCCTAAGATTCCGAAAAGAATGCTCAGAACCACGATTTTTTTTGTAGCTGCACATTTTAGGTCATTGAACCTTCAGACCTGATGTAATCACTGTTATTCGGACGATTGGAACGTAACGACCTTCAAAAGTTTATCTGGTGTGCTGAGAATCCCTGCAAGCAGTTGAGCATATGGATACAATCAGCTCTGAATGTTCTGAAAATGATTATATAAAATATTATGTTTCTACTTTCTACTATCCTTATCATTAATTATAAAGTATGTTTATTACTGGTAAATACGTTTTACTTGTGGTTTATGGAAAAAATATAAAATTATGCATTTTAAGATGAAAATTTTGTATGTTTAGTTTAAATTAATGTTAGTCTTATTTGTATGCAATAAATTTAATAATTTTATTTGTTTAATACAAAGCATATCTTGTACTTTATAAGTATGTATCATAATTAACTTAATTTTTTTTTTCAAATTTAAATGCAAGTTAAAAGTTTGGGGTGTTCTCTACACCCCCGCGAGTAACCACGGTAGCAAAAACAGGCGCGAGTGACCTCGGGTTAATCAGGTTTTATTTACATCAGCAGGCTTTATTGCTTTAATGTCATTGAGCCATTTTGCAATTTAAACCATTTTTTCTTGCGGTGTCAGTTTGTCAACACATTTATCTTTTTCAAATGTTTGTTTGATTACAATGCATAAAAGTTTTTCATGCATCTGAGTTTCGATTTTAGATAGGAGGAATTTAAAGTTTAGGTTCATCTCTCTTTCACTCTCTCAAGATTCGCATGGATATTTGTGAAAATTAAGTTACAAAATTATTCGTTCTCTTACGATTTCGCTGTGAAATTTCAAGCTGCTAGAAAAGTACCAATGAATTAGAACACACAGAAAATTTGAGTGACTTTATTTTCTTTTTAATTCCTTTTGACAGCCATAAAAAAACATTTGTTTATACTAAACATATATTATGTCTAAAACATTGCGTATCACCCAAACATAAGCAAATGCATTGTTTTTATTTATTTTTAAATAAATGTGGTATTTTGCACTTTTTTTTTTTTTTTTTTTTTTGTTCTTTTCTCGTCACTTCTGCGTTTAAATAAATGCTTTGGAAGAGTAATTTTAAAAATATTCTAAATGGTTTTTGTTCAAAAAGTAAAATTTGTTTTGTACTTCAAAAATAACGAATTACACAAAAGTTTGCGTATATTTCTATATCATAAAAAGTATTTGTCAAACACCGTTTTCTGATACTTATTACATTCCACATATAGCCTTCTATAAGAATAATTTTATACCACTTTACAAAATTTGTTTATTCTCAAGTTCTTTTTCGATCATTCTATACAAAGAGGCAGAACCAAGCATTTTATATTATTTATTATTATTCTTCTGCATATTTTTATCATTATCACTGGTGGAAGTTTTGCAAAATGTCGACGTGTTAAAAAACCACAGAGAAAAACTCTGCTGAATCTGATAGAAAGCTCATCGTAAAACAATAAAAAAACTGTTGTTATATACATATATAAATTGATGATAGATCTATATTTTTTTTTAAAGTATATCTATAAAATTATTTTGAAATTACTCTTCGTGGTATCTGAGTGTGTATCATTTAGAGTTTAATCAATACTATGAATAATAGCTTGGTTAAAAAGATTCAAAGCGGTACCCTGCAAGGGAAACAGTCAACTGTAAAGTTTACTGACGATCACTCCCATCTTTATGGATTTTTTTTTAAAAAAATGTTTGACTTTATTAAAAACTCGTGAATATATCTAATAAATTTAAAAATTAAGTTAAAAGAAAATAATTATATATAACGAATATATTTAAATTTTAACTATAAAGAATTTAACTTTTAAATTTTAGAGTTTTCAAATAGATAAGGTAAGATTTAGAAAACTAATTAGGAGAGAACTGATTGCGCTTACATTGAACAGAAAATGTTACCACTTTATTGCATTTATTCCAAACTTTCAAGTATTCGAAGTATATTTTTTAATATGTGATTGATTCTACTTGATAAGAGTGCAACTTCTTATAGCAAACCGTGTTTGAAATGTAACGTTTAAAATGATTTATGCCTAAGACGGTGGTGTTCATACGGAAATGAATCATTAACTATACATATTAATATATATATATATATATGTATATATCGAATTATGATGAATTTCAGCAAGTGGAAAATAGCCGCCCTGAACTTGACAAAGGTTTTTCAAGTATACATAGATGAGAATGGAAAAACTAGAATCACTGGAATAGAAGGTTATTTTGCGCAAGCTATATTCACAGCAATGAACATAGATTATGATGTTGTTTTTCCAAAAGACAACGAATTTGGACGCGAATTAAATAACGGAAGTTGGACCGGCATCGTGGGAATGGTACAGAGGGGAGAAGCTGATCTAGCAATTGGTACTCTGCAGACCAACGAGGACAGATTTCGCGTCGGGGATTTCAGTTTCCCCTACGCAAATGACGGATTGAAATTTGGAGTTTTGAAATCTTCTGAATGGACAAAAGTATTTGGTTTCCTTGAATTATTTGACTTCCCGTCCTGGATGTTACTGTTCTGCATCTTTTTACTTGCAACTGTGATATTTTTTACCACGTTAAAAGGCACGAATTCTTATTTTGAGGTTTTTCATAATCTTTTTGGAAGCATGTTAAGACAACCTTTGATTTTTCACGTTGACTCGCCCGAAAATAGGCTCCTTACGGGTACCTGGCTGCTGTTCTCATGTATAATGTCCTCTGTTTTTTCGGGTGCTCTTTTATCCTTTCTCGCGACACCATCGAATGTCGAAATTGTAAAAAACTTCAAAGAACTTTCTGAAGCTGTTGAAAAAGGAACTCTTAAAGCCCATTCTGTGAAAGGAACTTTAACTGTTCCTAATTTACTGAATTCTAAAAAATCGTACCTTATACAGTTAGGCAGGGCGATTGAACAAAACAATTGGTATGTTAAGCCTGAAGATATAATGAATAACCCAATGAAAACCCTAGAATCAGTTATAGTAGGTTCCAGTGAATATATGAGGTTCCTTTATGGAGTTCATTCCAGAGTCCAGATCTCGGAAGAGAACAATTACGAAATTTCCATAGCCTTTCTAATAAGAAAAGGCTTTTGTTGCTCATCACAACTTAGGAAAGTAATGTCGAGAATGGTGGGAGCTGGAATTTATGATAGGCACTTCAAATTAGAGTCTTTCAAGTACTTTCTCTCGGAACATACTAAAGAAGAGAAAATAGAAAAGACAGACAGCCTTTCGCTTAACGATTTATTTAGTGCCTTTTCAATATTATTAACAGGTTTGGTGGTTTCTTTTTTGATATTTATTGGTGAGATTGTTGTTGCAAATTACAATACGTAAACAATACATTGTAATGTGTGAAAAGGTATCCTTCAGGAACTTAAGAAAGGATTATATGAGTATGAGAAAAATGTGATTTTCCTTCTTTTCACTAGCTGATGAAAATAAATTACGAACAAAACTATAAAATTGTGTTCCACGATAAATTTTCAGATTTTATTATTTATTCAAAATGCATCATTGTATCGAAGTTATTGTTTGTTACAAGTAGTGCATAGTTGTGGTAATTTTTGATGAGCGAAAAATGTAATTCAGTATGTGAAAAAAGTTACTGACAAACCTAGAAGATAATGAGCACACATGCAGCAATTAAATTTAAATTTTTGAAATGAAGTGTAGATAAACGAGAACAAAAAAATATATGTGAGTGAAAAAAATACCTTTTTCTTTCCCTATATATTCAACTTAATATATGTTGATTGCATTTGATATAAAGATCGAGCAATAGTTCTGCATCAAGATATCTGTCTTTATCATAAGATCCGCTTTATGATGTTTCTCCGACAAGCCACACTAGCACATGAAATCACTTTTTAATACGAGTAGTTCGACTATTAAACAATTGTTAAAACAATTATTTTTTGATATTACTATCGATGGTGAACACTATGTCTGCAGCTGTACTGATGCTCGACTAAATATTGTATAATTCCGAATATAAGCTAATTTGTGTACAAGCTGGGAGGGAGTTTTTCATCAAAAATTTATCCAAACCGTAAAATTTTTTTAAAATTAGAATCTTATAGTTTTTTAAACATATTGCCAAGAGGATGAAAATGTTCCCAAACATTTTAAATCGGTGGAATAGTTTCAACCCAAGTTTAAATTAAAACTCCAACGCCAATGACGACAATTTTATTTAGTTTAAGGTATCTGACTACGTTCGGAACCGTGGTTTTAAAAAAGCGCATGAATGGATAATTTTCATGATATTTAGTGTAACTTAGATTAGAGAATACATGTATAAAATTGTTTTAAGAACATTTTGACGAAAAAAATAAGATTTAAATACATTTCGGCAAAAAATTAACTTAGAATAACCTTTTTTCAAAATGTTCTCCTTTTGTGAAAAATTCTTCTATTATATAATAATATTTTGCCTGTATACAGCTCAGACCCCTGTACAGAGGCTCAACTATGATTTTTGAAAAATTCACATTATTTTTAGAGTTACAACCAATTGAAATAATTATAGGCGTTTTTTTTCTTAAAATTTCTCACCTCTGCTGTCGTAAAACATGAATAAACCCACTTCTAAGTTATATATTTCAAAAATTCTAGAGCCTCTGTACAGAGGTCTGAGCTATATACATGCAAAATATTATTATATAGAAGCATTTTTCACAAAAGGAGAACATTTTGAAAATGGGTCATTCTATGTTCATTTTTTGTCAAAATATTTTGTACTTAAATAATTTTTTATTTTAATATTATTATTAAAATAATTTTATTCACATTTTCTCATCTAAGTGACACTAAATATCATAAATATTATCCATGTATACGCTTTTGCAAAATCACGGTTCCGAACGTAGTCGGATACCTTAAGCACGTTTCCGCCAAACATTTGTTATGCAATGGGTGTGCTGTGTGTTACTTTCTGTATAAATTTTATTTATTTGGAAAATGAGTGGGAAGAGAATTTCATATACAGCTGATTTCAAAATACAGGTTCCCGCGTTTGTTGAAAATTTTAGTAACAGTATGGCTGTTCAGCAATTCTTCCACAGTGGATAAGGATACATTTTGAAATAAAAGAAATGCCAAAATCAAAAAAGTTAGCTCGCAATTATCGATTTATGTTTCATGCATTGAGAGAAAAACTCGCCACGAATGATGATCATATACATTTTGATATCCCATTAAGTGAATGTAGATTTTACGAACTATTTGAAAACTAGTTTTCTTGCACTAAATTTAAAGCATTCATGTAGCTTATTTTTCCTTCTCCTTTTTGAATAAATGTTTTTATTCAAAAATCACATAAAATGTTTTAAAAAGTAAAATCCCTCGTGCATTCTAATGGAAAATTTTAAGAAAAACCGAATTTCAAAAATTACTTTTTCCCAAAAATAACACATCCGTATATAAACTGATCCCCTTTCTTTAACTTAAAAAAAAAAACTTCCAAATGTTTCGGCTTGTACGCGAAGGTATACGGTAGTTGTTATGTGCCACATTATATGTGTTTAGCATTCTCTGAAGAATGTATTTAAGAATTATTCTGAAATGTCGCGAGTTATTGATAGCATATAAATAGTGCAATTAATGTAACAGTTTATTCACAAATGTGGCTAAAATTGTGAAAAAGGTGGAACATTTTGTACGATTTAGTAAATCACAAAATAAATTGCGTTAATTTCAAAATCTAATTTTAAAGAAAATGGCGTGTGATAGATTAATATTTAAATAATTCTTATTACGTAACAAGCTACAGAGAGAGAAATGTTTAAAATTTCGAAAAAGTTTAGAAAAGGTGCTTTTAAATTTTATATATTTCAAGAAAACATAATTGCATGTCTATATAAATACTATTCCATTCACGATTGTCTTTGCTATCAGTTAAATCTATTTTGCTATTTTATGAATGTATGTGTATCGTTGTATTAAGCTAATTTACAGACCTATATTTGGTAAACTACCGTTTTTACTCAAATATTAATTTTATATAAGTCACACTTTTTTTTCTGATATTCATGCTACTGAAAATTGGATGTGGCTTAGAATCCAAGAATAAACTCGTTGGATAGAACAATTAGAGCAATTACAGGTCTATGTATAATGTAAGAATGTATATTGTAAGAATTTATAATACAGATAAAATAACTAATTATTCCCTTCTTATTAGTTAACATTTTGAATTTATTTTAGTTTTGTGAAAATGGTTTAACTATTTTACACTATTTTTCATTTTTCACAAAAACTTCTTGAGAATTAGGAGTACAGCATTAAATTGATGGCGGCTTAGATTCGAGTAAATATTGTGTAGTAACTTTTGGTAAATCTTATTTAACCAATCTAAGATTTATTATTAGAAATGACTGATGAAACTCTTATCATCCTTTTACTTTCAGAATAACAAAAATACCGATGAATATTCGCTCAATTTTAAGAATCTTTAAATCTAAAAATGATATTTTTATATAAAATGCCCACAGACACACATTGCCAATAAAATTCTGTCTTACATGAATGCATCCATGCCCATTAGAAACATTTTCTTAAAATTTAATATTCAATTTATTTTTTGCCCTCCATATTTTAGTATTTTTGTAAATTTAGAGAAATTAGAATGTATTTTTTCTTTATTATGCACAGAAAACAACTGAAAAATGTATGATTTTTACAAAAATGCTTATGTTTTTCATGAATATAGAGGTCCAATTTTTACAAAAATGCTTTCAAACATTGTAAATAGTTAATTTAATACTTTGTGAAAGTGAATATTTAGAATAAAAATGTTGATTACTTATTAAGATCACACTTTAAAGCTACATAAAGACTACATTTATTATTTCGAACTTCAGTCAAGTGATGAGGATATTATCTGATCTGTCACTCCACTCTCCAAACTTGCACGTTATCCCACAACAGGTAGCAGAAGCCATTCCAACACGTACATTGTACTTAGATTTTTCGGGCGCTCGTCTCCTTTCTGTAAACGTTAAATAACACAGCTCTTACTTCCCATGCTCATAAGTGAGTTAAAATCTAATCAATGCACATATTTTTACTTAAAAAATCACTGCAATTTAAATACGGAATTAAAATTAAGGGGACATGGTACGATTTTCGCAAAAAATTTTTAATTTAAGGATTTTAAAATTTTTTTTTAATTGCCTTCTATGTGTGTATACTATGTAAAACATATTTTGTGCTCAGAATTTCATAAAAAGCTAGCCATATAATTTTTTAACGAACAAACTTAAAAAATTTGTGAAGTGATATTTTAAAATGCTACTCCACCTACAAAAATTTACGTACGTGCATGAAATTTAATTTACATGTACGTCCAACTATGTATAACAAAAGTTAGTATGGGTTTTGCAATAACATGATTGGTATTCGTACAATACCTCTTTTTATGAATGTTATTCGAAAATTCCTTAAAAAATCTATAAATTCTGAGTTCAATTATTTTTAAAAAAAAATAAGTATTGCTTTGATTCATAAATGCATTCCAACTTTTTTTACGCGTACAATTGGCAATAGGTAAAAAAAAATTCAAAGCATTAGACACAATAGGAAAACAAAGCCTTAGCATTCTAAATGAAGACAAACCAGTTATTTTATCTTTCTGAGATAAGTAAGTTTAAAGTTTTGATTTGTAATAGGGATGTGAATAAAAACGAACGTAAAAGCTATCATAATTCTACTTTTTTTAAGTTTAGAGCTTTCAAAGTTTTTGAGGTTTTAGAAAAGTATATAAAGAATAATTTAGACTAAAAAAATAGATTTGATTTTTTGACCGATTTTGGTCAATTGAATGGTACTGTGTCCTCTTAAAAGTATTTTAAAGATTTAAATAGTTTGTAGAAGCAGAAATTATATGGAATTTTAATTAGAGTAAAAAGTTCTCCAATCAGAATACTTTGATGGGAAGCCTGCCTGTCCAGCGGGAAAAACGCTTATCGTATCATAAACTTGACTAAAACTCGGAAATGGGAAATGTTAGCAATCGCTCGGACGTGAGGAACAATATCATTTGAAAATAAAATAATGAGTATTCGGGGTCATAAGGGCAGGGTAACCATTAAGAAAGAGTCTCTCTATTTTTAAAGATCATATTGGTTGCTGAGCAAATTTTGAGATTCAGTTAATAAAAGATTTCTGGGTTCTTGATGTGAGAACATATTTTTCTATTTTTTAAATAGATTGGTTGTCTTAATCATCAATGCTTATTGGAAAATGTATTTGATAGTTTTTGCATACTTTTTTTAACAAAATTTCCATTTAAGTTCTTTTTGTAAGTTTTTATTCCTCATATACTATATGGCGCCACGGATTCAATTTAGAATTTTGGTTTGGGCTCTTTCTAAAAATCTATTTGGATTTTAGCAGTGAAAAGTCAGTTTGGGCAGACATAGGTTGTAATGGATTAGGACGTAGATAAGCAGAGTTAGTGTGATCTACCCAATTTAAATCATCTAAAAACTAGGAACTGCATGCTTTGAACTTTTATTATCGAAGTTTGCTATTATTCTTGTGGTGTGTTGTCTGAAAGTTAACACATTACCAAAACTGACATCAAGATGGTGTGCCGAGACTAAGGGAAGATTTTATTTTGTTAAAAAATACACGGATGAAAATAAAAATCCGAACACCAAGAAGGAATTGAGCTAGATAAACAAACTTCGGTAGGTATGTTTATGCACCTAAAAGATGACATTGATTTAAATTTCCTGTGAGGAGCATAAGTGTGATGCTAGCAGCCCCACTTTGAATATGCGAATCAAGTATACTTTAAATACTCCCTATAAAGTTCTTGGGCATTATTTATGATTTAGATTGGACGTAGTGAGTTGATGTCAGTCAAAAAGGCTATTAAAAAGACAAGGCCATTAACAACAGATCATTGAGTATGAAAGAGGTCTTATAATAGAGTTAAGAAAAGGGAGAATTTCTTTCAGCTACAGCAGAAAGACTTGGTAGGAATGCATCCTCTATGCATTGCTGTTGGCAATAATTGTACCGGGAAGGCACTATCTCAAGAAAACGGCTTCACCACTGACATAGAAGACCACCGTATTTCCCCTGTAAAGCCTTTGCGATACTAGTTGAGCACGGAAATTACTTTACCTGATTTCAATAAAAATTCAAATTTCCTAAGGGGCTGGAAAGAGAGAGAATTACATCATAGTAAAAGAGATGAAGTAGTTATTTTGGAAACTTTAGATGTGAGTGAATCAATGTTACGGTTACTCATGGTTTATTAAAGTCGTGTGGTTGAGTGTTTATCAACGTCACACTACAGAACAACACGAGCGCTATTGAAAATAAACCTTGTTGTAACTTTTAGCATCGGTCAAATAACTAGGACGACGTCTGAGCTGGGCAACCCTTTTCCAAGCTGCCATCCCATGCCCATGCGAGTTACAATTTAGAGAGAGAGTGTCTAAGTCATGCTCAAGAGGGATGAGGTTTGGAGATCTAACTGGCTAATCCATTCGAAGAATATCCTTCATTTCCAGAAATTTGTCGACCAGAGGAACTCTGTGTACCTTGAGTTGTCATTTATCAAAATAAAATCAAGGCCAACTGCATCCCTGAAAAGGTAAACGTAGGGCTTTACACCTCATTCCGAAACTTCACAGCAATCCCAGTGCCCTCCTCACATAGAGGTAGGTGTGAACGTCCAAACTGACAACTTGCGAAACGATCATTCCTCCTCTATTGTAATGGTTGATTTCGAGTAGTAAGTAAAGCAGTAAAGACCCACGGAGTACAGAGACACAGAGACTAGCACGCGTTAAATGAGTTGAGTATCAAAGTCATCAAACTGGAATGAATGCAAAAATTTGGAGAATAGGCTGTTAGTTCAGATGTGTCCAGGGCTTCGAACAATAAGTTTTTTCGTTTCTGTTCAAGTAAAAAAATATCGGTTCAATTCCGGTTTTCGTTCAACCAAAAATTACGATTTGGTGTTGAATTCCAAATGAATAATTTTATTTTATGTGTATTCTTATTTGTACTAAAAA
>BMAV01011013.1:0-11214 GCA_019973955.1 Trichonephila inaurata madagascariensis
AAAAAAAAGGATAACTTCAGTAAAACGTATTAAATTCTTTGTAAAAATTCGATACGAGAGAATCAAATCAGTGACCCGATCCAAAACGAACAAAAGACTACATCCATATTCACTGTAGCTGCCAATCTAATCGTTAATAATTCTAAATGAGATGGATGTGAATTCGATACTGTTCCCAGAGTTTGCATTTCATTTGGGGGGGAAGGGGGTTGGTGCCCTGCACGTGTCCATTCCATTCTCTGGGAAAAACGCAGTGGTTCGGAAAAATGCACGCTCCCTACGCCACGTGGCGAAACGCAGTCATTATTTGATTAAAAGCATTTTCCAGGGGCCGAGAGGGAAGGGGATGCGATTCCCGTGGTAAAATGTCGCGTGCCGTTGTTCTATTCTTTCGCAGAGAGGGAGGAGGAGCTGCATATGGCAACATCCTTCTCCCCCCCCCCCCAGTGGAGCGTTTTATTAGAGCAAAATGTCACTTCTTTTGCGGCGCAATATGTTCCCCGTTGTCGGTCCTGCTGTATTATTTTATGTTCGATCTCCCAATGAATGGAATCACGCGTGATCTGACATCGAACGATTCTGTATTTTCCCACCCTACCCTGTGAAATTCGTTAATTCTTCTTTTTATTTTTTTTTCAATAATTTTCCAGATGTGATTATTTTTGTATAAAATGAAACGTGCTATAATCTTTTCTCTTTTATTTATTTATTTTTTTGCTCTCTCTGAATATTAACGTCGTACTGTTCAGCTACACGAGGGCCTTTGGCGACTGAACTCGTAATTTTGAACTATGGTCAAGTGACGAGGATGACATCTGGGCTTGCACCCCCTCTACTACTACCACACCAACGGGAGAGCGTTTGAGCTTTTGACAGATTTAACTTGTATCGCTCCCCTACATTGCGGGTATCCGAGGTCATGAAAACTGAGATGGGCACAGTCAGCCTTGGCCCTCTATGTGATGTTGCGCCTCTGAGTTTAGTTTAATTAATGTAAACGAACTCCCGAGATGTTTTCTAATTACTGTTCTGAATGAAATAGTATCATGGGATTTTCATCAAGTCTTAAATACTTCTCTCTCAACCCCATTCTCCACGCTACCTTTAAAATGTAGGGGGGGGGGACGTTTTGCCTTTGATTTCATGTGCCCGTGATATTTCGGGGCCGCAGTAGCCTAGTGCTCAAAGTCAGGGACTCACGGCCGGTATGTCATGAATTCGAGCCTAGCACTACCGAAGATCAGCAGAAGGGTTGATGGGCATTAAATCTGTCGAGCCTTTAAGTCCACTCGTTGGCATGGAAGTTCGCAGAGGGAGGTGCCAGCTCACAATGGGGGTTCTTGTCACTTGACTATGGCTCAAAATTACGAGATTCGTTGCCAATAGCCCCAGTGTTACTTTATAGTGCGACGTTAATAAACACTTTCTCTAACCCGTGGTATTTCCGAGCTGGATACTGAGCGATTTTATAAAAACTAAAGTCAATATTATATTGTTACGTGGATCCGGGGTTCGAGGATTTTATGCAAATCAATCGCAAAGAACAAGGCAGTTCTTTAAGAGCGCTGAGAATTTATTGTCGAAAATTCAATCCTTGAAATTCAGGATTCAGCAGCAATATTCGCAGAATAAATTCCAGAAGGTCTTTACACCTTCAGCAGTACTCAGACACAATTATCGGGGTCTGAAATACACGTATATAAAAGATTATTCGCAAGCAATTGCTCTTTCAACAGCCGAAGTAATCACTATTCGCTTCAAAAATCAGAGGAATAACTAACTGATCGCTAGTCAAAACCAGACTGACTGACTTTTGGCGAGCATCTCTCAATTAATATTCCTCACGGATAATTCGAGAAAGACCCGCTTGCATCATAGATCTTGAAATTAGTGAATTTCTCTACTAATTTATAGAAGAATCCAGAGGGTCTCCGAGTTCGCCCAAAATGGTTGCCAACATGATCGCCAAGTCACCAAAATACTCACCAAATTTGCCGCCTAAAATGACACCAACTTGGCTCTATCGCCAAGTTCCTATTGATCACTATTTTAACGTAAGGGACGGCATTGCTTGTGAATATTACAATTTTAACGTAAATTAAATTTAAGAGTAAGATTAAAGCATTACACATCCAAATACAAATTATTTACACTATATATATATATATATATTTTACACAAAATTCGTAACACTATATATAACCACTTTTAAACATTTTCATCCTAAATTGCATCACAAAGAAAAGAGATAAATCTTTTTGCTTAACGTTCTCGTATTGCAACGTATATTACCTTTATCACACAATATAAATAAATATATTTCGTACTGTGATTAACAAACATTTCCAGAAACGAAAAACTCACAGATGCATCTTTATTTAAAACATAAATTATACTATCTTACAATATAAATACATGTACCTTAAAAGATTTTTCAAAATATTTTCGTTTTTATGCGAATAATACAGCTGACATCTTTCTTGGCAACGATATTTATCTATTGCAACAATATTGTAATAAAAACAGCTTTGTATTTGCTTCTGTAATATTTAGAAAGGGTATATGAGGTGCTTAGGTGTCAGAGAGGCGCAAAGCAATAAATTTTATCATATTTTTTTTAAGTAATTTGTGTCACAGTAAATTTCATCACCGTATCTCTGCAAAGAAGACTGTTATCAGCGTAACCTGGAATGTGTGCCGAGATTGCACTTGTGAATTTAAAGAGAATATTCAAGGACATCTTGCCAGAGAAAACAGGTGCTTAAAATATTTTAATCGAGCCTATCTGGGACATTTATTTCTTGGGCGTAATCTCATGTAATTCTGCCAAAATGTTATATTTCTTAAATAAAATAGATATTGATGAGGGGGAAAAATACAAATTTGTATTATGAATGTTCTTTATCTTTGTCTTTCGAAAACGTTTATTTATTATTTTTTAGACCAGCGATACTCAACCTGCGGCCCACCGAGCTCTTTTGAGTGGCCTGGTCATGGCCCATTACTCTGAGAAATTCATTTATTTAAGCACATTGAATAAAAGTTTGGTGGGAAATTCTTTATCAAGAAATCAAATATATCAGATTTGCTTTTTGCTGTCTTCCCCCCCCCCCTTTATCCTCATGTTCCCGCGTGAAATAACATATGTATGCGGCCCAGCAGAAAAAAAGTTTGAGTACCCCTGTTTTAGAGCATTAAGAAGGCAGTGGTAGCCGAGTTGTCATGGTCATGGTCATGAGTTCGTGGCCAGTGCTATTGCAATCAGAGGCGTACGTAGACTTATCTTATGGGGGAGGGGTTATAGTCTAAAAACCGCGTAGATCAGAAAGCGCCAAAGGGCAATTAACCTCTATGGTGAAAATTAAAAATCTGTTTGCTTATGAAAGGGGAGGGGGGTGAACCCCGTTCTCTTTGGGTGTACACTCCTGATTTCAGTTGAGTGGAGGACTCTAGTCACGATGTCATCAAAGATCTGCTATGTTTCGGGGCTCATGTCAGTGGCGTAACGTACACCTCCACATTGCGGGGGGCAGCATTCCGGGGAGCCCAAAGCCTGACTGATACCAAGTACGTAAGAACCGGCTTGGGGCCCAAAGCTGGACTTTGCGAGGGGTAGGGCCTAATATTCTGCGTTACGCCACCGGTTCATACATAAAGAATTCTTCGTGGTTCCATGTCCACCGGTTGACGAGGTGTGGAAGTTTGGAGAATCGAGTGCAAGTTAAGTTGTCCTCACTTTACTGTGGCTCAGGTTTAAAAGTCTCGTTGCCAATAGTTCCTGAAATATTTCAATAAACAGCGACGTTAATAGAATACAAATAATCAATCCTAAAAACTGCAAGTACAGTCGAACCTCTATATTGCGAATTTTTCTATGTAGCGAACTTTTACCTGGAACCAAGGACATTTCACGATTTTCTTCATAAAATAACCTCCTTATAGCGAAGTGCGTTTTCTATTTTCCGAACTTTTTTTTTCTTGCAACTCACTTTTTATTTCCTCTCTGTTTTTAAAATATTTCTGGACATTTCAAGTCATTCTCTATTAACACATTTTTTGGTGCTCATAAATCTTGAACTGATTTTATTAGGTGCCTAACTTGCCGAGAGCAATAGAATTCTGGGAGTTTCATCCACGAAGTACCCCCCCTGTCCCCCCCCCCCCCCCACACACACACAGTTCACCAGAAACGTCTTCGATGTCCTCTTTCACCCTCAGCGGAGTTCTAGTTATAAAATAATGTGTATTAAAAATTACTTGTATGCTTTAAATTATAGAAAATGTCATTAATTTTAATATAAAATTATTTTCTTAATGCGGAAAATACAGTGAATCCCTCAACATTTTTTTTTCTTGTTTTCCTTTGAATTTTTTTTTTTTTTTTCATGAGTAAGATTTATGAAATAAATAGATATTAATTTACAAAAAGGTGTGAATAATTACTTTTTTAGTATGTAGTGTGTATGAATTAAAAATTTTTTTATGGGGTTTATTAAGTATATTGAAAGATGAACCTCTATATAACGAATTTTCCATATAACGAACTTTTTTTCGGGATTTAGCGACTTACGTTATATAGAGGTCCGACTGTACTTCAATCGAACTATTACCGCATTATTTTCTGAAATTTTATAAATACAAATTAAAATGAAATATTTTATGCATAAAATGTCATGTAAAATATAATGAAAAATTGACAAAATAATTGCACTCCTTTGTTCCTTTATCACAAAAAGTATTATTTAATTAAAGTTTAAATTACTCAAATATATAAACTATCTCGATACCAGTTCATTTTTCATCTTCGTCAATCAGCATTAATGAGTGAGTATTTAGTGACATTCTCTCTCAAATTTATCGAACATGAGGGCTGTTGGCACCAGACCTAGTAATTTTGAGCCATAGTCAAGTGGCGAAGACGACACTCGAGTTGGTATCCTCTTTCTGAACTTCCACATCACGTTAAAGGGAAGACTTTGAAACTCGACACACAGATTTAATGTACATCAGTGCCTCTACTCGGTGGGTCTTCAATGTCACTAGGCTCAAACTCTTGACACGCTGGTTGTGATTTCGTGACCTCGGCCACTAGGCAACCATGGCCACCACTTGGCATGTGAAGACTTTAAACTACAACATATTTAACGAATATCAAGCCTTGCTACATAACGGCCTTTATTCCAAAATGAAGTCCAAATCCGCAGTCCGTTAATCGATCTCAACTAGTCAACCACGGACTTTACCAAGACCATATTAAACACAAAATTGCTGTAATATATAAAATACATGGCATGTATCTAGCTACTTATCTCATCGCAAAAATTGATGCATAATTTTTTTTTAAGCCTCTTTGATCATATTATGGAAAAATGATTCCTCGTATCGCGGAAAAGGTTTTTGTATACAAAGGAATTTTTTTCCCAAGACGAATCCAGATTTCAGCGCGACGTCACCAAGGGTTTTTAAAATTTGGTTAGTGTTAAGAAATCCCGTGGTTTATCCCATTTATTTTAATTTATGTGCATGTTGAAAAAACTGTTTTTTTTTAAAAAAATAATTGCTTTATTTTATTTAAAAAAATTTTAGCTCAAATGAAGAAAATTTAGAACAATTTTTTTTCTCGTTTCAATTATAAATACAGTTTACTGATAGGTGATTCAATTAAAATATTACAGATTTCGAATTTTTGTGCACATGACAAGATGTAATGATACTTTTCATGCTCTCTTTTGCAATAAAATTAATTTTTTCCAAAAAAAAAAATTATTTGTAGGAATAAGTTCAAAGGTATGTTCAGCCCCATATTATAATGATGCTGAACGTTCAAAAAAAAAAAGTTGGGTTTCAATCAGGGGCGTAGCTACCGCCGTATCAACCGTATCAGTGATACGGGCCCCCAACATATGTAAGCAAAAAAGCGGGAAATTTTAAAGGGGCTCCCAAGGAATTTTTGATATAGGACCCACTTAGCACTAGCTACGCCAGTGGCTTCAATCCTGTTTTGGGAATTGACAGATAAATATCTAAGTAAAGCATGCATTGGAAATTTTAGAATGAATGCATCCCTTCTCACAGTAGATTTCAGTATAAAAAAGGATTCTTCAGAAACGATATGGTGAATCCAACATGAGTAAATTACTTCTCTTGCTTTTTCTCTTTGTGTTTTTAAAATTTCATGTATAAGAAAACTAACTCAAAATTTTAATTTTTTTTTTTTTCATAATTTGGGAAAGATAATTTCATAGAAATATTATACAAGTATTCTTTCAGTCACAATCCCAAAATGACGCACCGCCCTCTATGTTTGTTTTTCAGCATTTGAGGGGGAAAACACTAAAAAAAAAAAAAAAATCCATTGTTTCCTTTATAAAATGGAAGTTGGCGGCTTTTTCACATCTGCAACTTCCATAAATCGCCCTTCGTGTTCATGAGTTCTTAATTGAGGAAACTCCAAATGAATCCCTCATCACCGAAGCCTTTCAGAGACAGTCGCACCCCCAACCGTTTCCAAGAAGTCCTGCGCTAACAGATTCATCCTCTTGGTACATCTGGTTTGTGTCCCTCCGAGCGCCCTGTCAACCCCTTATCGACCTCCTTCTTCCCAGAAACCACCGTGACGACCCCTGATAACTTCTGTCCACGAACACAAAAAAGCAAACGATAAAATAACCGAAACACCAAATGATCTCACGTTTTTCTTCACCACCCCCGCGCCTCGTTCTCTCAAGATGAAATTGGAGGGTGGAGGATGAAAAAAAGGGAGTGTGTGTATAATACCCGAAGGGGTGGCCAACCCCCCTCCCGGAAGATGCTGCAATACGGGCCCAGCTGCCGTAGGTGTCCCGTGGGAACGGGCTCGCGTCGACACATGCTCGCACGTGGCCCGCTGTTATTTAGGCCCCGAGGCCCTTTTGTCCGTTATCGGCTGATTGCCGAGCACATGGCACTCCCCTTCAGCACACTCTCCAGATGCGCGTCCGTTGTGCGCATAGTTAGTCGGGATCGCGGGTATTGTGTTTGAGTCATTGGGATCCATTGTGGAAAATTTAAGTTTTGATCTCCTTTATAGTGATGGAGTCAGTCAATTATTTTGACCAGAGCATGGATTCTAATGACATTTCGGATGTATAGTTGTATATGTGGGTGTTTCATGACGTTCGAAGACAGTGGCGCACGCAAGGGGGGGAGTGTCCTAGGGGTCCGCCCCCCCCCCCCAGTCCCTGATTTTTTTTTCTGATTTATTATAATTCTAAGTGTATAGTACGTAAAATTTTAATTACCGTAAAACCCGACGTATAATGCGCACTTTGAACACAAAAAAATAAGACTGAAACTTAAGGGTGCGCGTTATACGCCGGGTATAAAAATGATAGCTTTAAAAATAGAAAAAGATATGAACATAAAAACAAACTTTCCTTCTACATGTATCGAAACACTGTTTATTTAAAAGAAACGACTTGCTTTACGAACTAAAAGAGTTGTAGTTCTAGAAGCATTCTATTTTTTTCAAAAGTTTGAGATAATATCTCGAATGAATGATTTCAAAACATAAAAGCAGTGTATACTAATATTTCAGATTTCTTCGTTAAAAAGGGGGTGCGTGTTATACGGCGAATATACCTAAAAATTAAAAAAATCAGCTTGAAAGTATAGGTGCGCGTTATACACCGGTCCTCGTTATACGCCAGATTTTACGGTAAGTATTTGTTATTAGTGATTAATTATATTAATTAATGCTAATTATTTATTCAATAATTACTTTTTACTGGTTTTTTTGTCCCCGAAAAGCGACAAAATCAAAAGGAGCATGATACAAGAATGGTGTGGTCTTTCGACCCTGGACATCCCTCTGGAAAAATTCCCGTGTGCGCTACTGTTCGAAGACTGCATTCTTTTTTTCAGGTTATTGTTATCCAAGTCGAGTATTAAAAAGCCTTTGATTGTTATGAAAAATATTTTGATAGCACTCGCCTCTTGATTAAAGAAAAGATAGAAATTGAATTTCAAAAACAGAAATATATTGATCATTTACGCTTCATAGTCGATTTCCTCAAGCACTATTGAAAGCGGATATCTACTCAAAAAAAAATAAGCTTGCCAAATTTCAAGTCTTGAGGTCTAATTGTTCAAAAACGAGTTTTTGTCTATATAGCACCCCTGCAACCTCTTTTGGGAATCGATTTCCATAAGACCCGTTATATAGTGGATATCTATTTAACAGAAGAAACACGTTTGCTAAATTTAAAGTTAAGTCTAATAGCTCAGAAAAGGGAATCTTTTTTTTTTTAAATCTATAACGCCCGAGTCGATTTCGGCAAAACTCGTTCTTAACGAATATCTACACAACAAAGAAAAAATGCTTACTATAATACAAATCTGTGGGTCTAATATTTAAAAGCGGATTTTTTTTTTCATATATCTTTAACGCTCCCGTTACCCTTCCCTCCTTGGGAGTTGATTTCTGCAAAACTCGTTCTTAAGTGATCTCTGCACAATAGAAAAAATATCTTTATCAAGTTTAAAGTCTGTGGGAGTAATAGTTAAAAAAAACACAACTGGAATTTTTCTTTAGAGTGAGTGAATATTAACGTTGCCCTATTCAGCTACATGAGGGCTTTTGGCGACGCAGCTCGTAATTTTGAACCACGATCAAGTGACGAGGATGACACCTGAGCCCCCCTCCTAACTTCTACACCAACCCAACGGGAGGACGTTTGAGCCCCGACAGATATAACGTGCATCAGTTCCTCTACGCGGCTGGTCTTTAGCGGTACTAAGTTCGAACTCATGACACGCCGGCCATGAGTCCGTGACCTTGACCACTAGGATACCGCGGCAATATTTTTCTTTAGGACACCACCGCAATCCCCTTTGAAAGTCCAGACTATAGATCTAATAGATCCGGAGATCTCGTGATAAGTGAGTGAGTCTCCTTCCCCCTTTTCATATAGTACAGGAGTCCTGGCAGTGGCGTAACGTACCCCCCCGCAATGGGGGGGGGGGGGAGCAAAGCTTGACTGGCACAAAGTACGTATTTGGGCTTTAGGACCCAAAATCTGACTTTGCAGAGACATCTGACACCACTCAAGGACGTCTTAAGGCATGGGCCAACTGGGCACGGGCCTTACCCTCGGTGGGGGCCTCGTTTCGTTCTTGACTCTGTCATGCTAGATAATTTTAATGGTCAAATATTATTCCCTTACATATTCTCTGCAAAACAGGGAATTTCAAACTATATGTCAATTGGCAAAATAGTGAGACTGTATTATTATGGGATGACCGTTGTCTATGTCTAGGCTTAGGCCTAATACCATAAACAATCATTCAATTCATTGAGTCGAAATGCGGCCAGCGGTCGAGCCGGTTTGTGCCTAGGTTTTTTTAGATTGTGAGTCGTGCACATTTATTTGTTTCAAATTACCGTTTGAACGAGTATTTGACAATGCATGCTGATGTCTATTTTTAAAGATCTCAGGTAGGGCCTACTTTCGCATAGGGGCCCAGGACCTCATAGAGTCTTAAGACGTCCCTGGTACCACTCAGTCCTGGTGTGGAAGTTTAAAGAGTGAGGTACCAGCTAAGAGGTCGTCACTCCCCCATGGTTCAATATTACTAGGCTCGTCATTAATAGCCTTTGGGTTGTTTCTGAATGTGACGCTTATCAGTCATTGAACCCGAGAAGCCCTTGTGCCAGAAAGTGAATCCAACCTATCGTACATTCACACATCTCGGCGACTTACATTGTTCAATACAGTAGAACTTCGTTTATCCGAATCAACTGGGACCGGACACAGTTCAGATACGTAATTCTTCGGATAACCAAAAATCGAAGGTGGCTCAAGCAATATATGAAACCGGACACTATACGAATATTGTAAGTGAGCACATGTGGGAAACGTGCTCGAAGAAAAAGCAAAATGATGCAATTTTGCCTTTATTGTGGGAAATAATCACTTATTTTTCGCTGTACCATTGCACACCTTCGTTTTTTTGCTGCAAGGTCTCTGATTCTCTTGAGCAGCAATAATTGAGTAGGACAGCACTCTGATTGTTGTTCGTACCACTCCATAGCTGTCTCTAACGCATAAAACGCGTCAGCATTGGATGAAACCTTGCTACTTTCGTTCTTGTTGTTGTCTTCGTCTTCATCCGTTTCCTCGTCGACAGGGTCGGATTCTTCTTGCACGGAAGTCACAATCTCATCATCATTTAGTATTTGAAATCCACAGAGTCTTCTGCATCGCATGCCATCCAGGTTTCTACATCTTCTTCATCGCATTCTTGAAATCCTGGGATCGATTGGACAAAGTCGGTAATCTCCTCCCTGTGGTCGTCATTGAAGTCTTTTTGGTCTTCTAAATCTGGCCACAGCTTATTCCGTGCATTTTCCAGGCTCTGTCTTTCGAGCGAGTCCCACGCTTCGGCTAATATGTAGCAGGCGTCCTTCATATTGAACTTTTCAGCAAAAGCAGCAACACTTTCTGCGTCGTTTTCTGCCAAAAGTCACTTTTATCCTCACGCGAAACTACTGTTGAGCATTGCACTGTTCGAAAACATACTCATATACAGAACATGTAGTCGACAAAGAAAAAACTGGTCCGGATAATAAACGTTCGAATAAACGACGTTCTACTGTATTATGAGGAATATTGGCTGTCTTTAGCAAGTGCACGTCGAACAGGAAGCCGGAAAAAACATTCAAAAAATAAACCAACAGTGGTAGAAATATGGGATAACAGCTCTGTTGTTCCATATCCCACATAACCCGATCAATGTGTTGTTTATTCTTTCATAACAAATGACAAACGTTTCGAAAATCTGAATGATTTCGATAAAGGATGATTAAGTGTTACTTCCTGGAGCTGGAGCTCGAACAGGTTTTTTTTATTAAGAATTTTCTCAGAAATTTGGCAGCAGTATGACCGGGAAAAAACAAGGAAATTATAATTTCTTTTCTTTATTTCTTGAATAAAAAGGCCGTTTTCATGAAAGGATTTGTGCGTTTGCAATCGGAAGTGCATTGATTGAAAGAACAGGAAAAGAACTATTGTCCGATTAATTACGCAAACGAAACGCGTATTTGGTAATTCACATTTTACCGTCTTTTCATGTTTTCTATAAATTACTTATAAAAAAAAAAAACATTAAAAAAACAAAAATAAACTTCTATTTGCAATCTGTTTTCTTTGCATTCCAAACTGTTGATGCTTTTTC
>BMAV01011013.1:14794-26184 GCA_019973955.1 Trichonephila inaurata madagascariensis
TACGCTGCCCAACACATTCTTTTGATTTTGTCGATTTTCGGGAACAAAAAATAGTAAAAAATTAATTATTACATAAATAATTAGCATTAATTAATAAAATTAATTATTAATAACAAATACTTAACTAAATTTTACGTACTGTATACCTAAGATTAAAATCAATCGAAAAAAAAATCAAGACCATTGGGGGGAGGGGCCCTTGTGTGTGCCACTGTATGTTGCCCATATGTAGCTAGGATTTCTCTACAGAGCCTGAACTACGAATTTTGAAAAATTCATATTATTTTGAGTGTTACGATTAATTGAATATATATAATCGGTGTTTTTTTAAAAAATTTCTCTTCTCTGAAATTGTATAAAATATGAGAATAAATCTACTTCTAAATTACATATTTCAAAAAACCTGCTTCAAGCTCTGTAAGAACCCCTAGCTATACATATGCAAAATATTATTATTATAGAAGCATTTTTCATAAAAGGAGAATATTTCGAAAACATAATTCTTTCTACATTTTTTGCCAAAAATAGCATTTAAATAATTTTTTCTTGTAATAATAGTATTAAGACAATTTTATATGAATATTCTAATTCAATTCACACTAAATATAAAAAAAAATCCTTCATTTATACATTTTTTCAAAAACACGGTTCCGAACAAAGTCATGAAGGAATATTCGATCTGGGTACCTTCCGTTCCGAAAACGAGTATCTTAGCCATCACGCCAAAACGATCGTCTTCGCGTGGTGGCTATTACTGGTTTATATTCATATCACACCGCCACACTACCCCATGCCAGTGATTCGGTGAATAGGCGAACGAACGATACCATATTCGTGGCGAGCGTGTGAGCAGTTGCGTCATTTATGCGTGACGGCTTGTGAGTTGCATCATGTGTGAGATGACTCTTTGTGGGTTGCGTCATTTGTGTGACGGCTTAATTGTGTCATGCGTCTGACGGCTTGGTTGCTTTTGCGGTGGATAGATGGCGCCAAGACTGCTGCGCATGAAGCGTGTGGTTCTTTGCACGTCTGGGTCACCTATGAAGGAAGATTCGATCTGGGTACCTTCCGTTCCGAAATGATTCCGGTATGAGTATCTTAGCCATCGCGCCAAAACAATCGTCTTCGCGTGGTGGCTATTGCTGGTTTATATTGATATCATAAAACCACAGTCAGTCACCTTAAAGAGAAATGTTATGATAAATATCAAGAAAGCAGGATGCTTGGTGCTTTTCTTGAGAAAAAAGAACTTTCTTAAATTATTGATTCGAAAAATAACTTCATGGGATTTACAAACAAGGAAAACGAATGTTAATAATAAATACAAAAATTTTACTTGGCCCTCTACCTCACTATTATACAGTTATTTTCTCTTCTCATTTTTCCTTTTCGCCAAATTTCAGAAAGTATTTACAATTTGAGTTGAAACCACCGCGGACGCGCTTATGGTATCTGACTACCCTAAAATCAGTGGCGTAACGAGGAATACTAGGCCCCCCTGCAAAATCAGGTTTTGGGCCCCAACCCCAAATATGTATATAATATCAGTCAGGTATTGGGTCCCCTAGAACATCTGGGCCCCCGCAATGCGGGGATTGTGGGAGTGTACGCTACGCCACTTCCTAAAATTGTGAATTTTGCCAAAAATTGACAATTTTTTTTTTATGATTTTATTTTATAGGCCATCTTATTAGTTGTATGAAAATACCAAGTTTATTGCTTTCCATTCACTGGAACAAAAACTACAAGTGTTTCAGTAAAAGCAGATGCCACTACTTTAAGCAAGATTTCATCCTTTAAAATGCGTTTTACTCGAAATGTGTTTTTTTTTTTTGTGTCAAACGAGGACAGCGATTGCTCAAAAAGTTTTGAAAATAATTAAATGAAATTTCTTGTGTATGTTCTGTATAGTATATATATATATATATATATATATAGTAGAAGTGTTTTAACCTACAGATTTATCAAAAATTACATTCCCTTATGTGAATATAATCACCGTCTTTTTTAAGCAATTTCTTTTATTAACTAAGATAAAGTGCTCTAGTTTTTGTAAAAATTAAAATATTTCTTATCCTGGAGGACATTTCAAAAATGAATAGCAAAACAACACATCAAAATCGAAAATTTGTTCATAAACTTTTTGTACAGAATGGGTCCCGTTTATGTAATATTTTGTCAATTTTTATCCCCTTTCCCCCTTTTTAGTAATAATAAATTCTTTTTCACTTATTTATTTTGGCATATTTTGCTTAAAATATACTATACAAATCTAAAAACGACGAAAAAAAATCCCCATACCTCCATTTTTTTTTAAAAAAAAAGGTTGTCGCAAGTAATCGGATACCTTAAGACAATATATATCAAACCTAGTGAAACCACTAACCTAGTCATGAGTAACACCAAATCCAGCGATAGTTTCTCTTCCCGATACAACAAAGCAAATGAACTTGAACTCTATAGCTGACATCATTCCTATGCTCTAGATTTCTTTTTTCTAGGAATTTAATTAGTATTTGGAATCTGACAGGAAAAAAAGAAATATGTATACGATTGCATTACTTTTTTTTTATGTCAGAGATCCATTAAAAAGTGATAAACCTTAGTATTCCGTTGTCACAGCCGCTTGGAAAACAGGATAATGAAAACGATGCAAAAGAACTAAGGAAAATATCAATTGCGATCTTGCAGCACAGTAATTATTCGTATACTATTGTATCGTTATTTGTTAGTTTACTGACATGGCCCTTTTTTCGGTTGACGCGAGGTTGTTCTTTACTTTTTTTTCTCTCTCTTTAAGAGCACATTCTTTTTTGTGATTTGCCACAAACCGATAATTATGCTTATCAAACGGTTCTTCCAAGAGAGAGGGTTGTGAAAACCCTTAAGTGATTGCAGAAAAAGGGGTCAAATCGTGACAGAGTTTCTTTTTACAACAAATTAGAATTTCTTGCTCTTTTTTCCCTTAGAAGGGTGAATAATACTCGAGAGGGGAGTTTGTCCTTTGCTCTTTTGCTGGTTGCTTTCCTTTTTGTTGTGTGTGGCTTGTTCTGAAAAGTTTCCATACAACGAGCAACTAAAGGTTACTGTCAGTTACGAAACTGGCTTTTTAAAAATTTCAAATGATGCGTATTGTGTTTAAGGTGTGTTTTGAATGAAAGAGATGTATGTATAAACATGTGCAAAAAAAAAAGGGAGGGAAATTTCAAAATTCCACTGAATAATTTTCTTTTCAAAAATATTTTTCTTTTATCAGAGCAAAAGTTACGAAAAATAAAATTAATATAAATAAATTAATTTTTAAATCGGTTTCGTGAAAGAAATTTTATAACTAACGGGAAACTGATAGATTACGATTAAATACTATGGGCTAAATTCATGATGGTCACATGATGAATGCAATCATACGTTGTTCATTAAATTCAATTATGTAACATTAGCCTCTTGTACTTCTTGATCTGGTTGTAAAATTTAGATGAAATTTTTCAAATTTTAGATGTTCAATTAATAAGATTCTTTAACAAGTTTTTTAAACTAAAAGTTTAAAACTAAAAAAAGAAATCTCATATTATGCATGTATTTTTAAATTGAGTGTATTTTGCTTACCTATTTAAGTTATTATT
The DNA here is from genome assembly GCA_019973955.1 of Trichonephila inaurata madagascariensis. Classification (NCBI taxonomy): domain Eukaryota; kingdom Metazoa; phylum Arthropoda; class Arachnida; order Araneae; family Nephilidae; genus Trichonephila; species Trichonephila inaurata. Next base: position 18,418 of record BMAV01011013.1, read on the forward strand.
ATTTACAAATATGTACACATTAAAAGAAAGTTTCCTCAAAAGGCAAAATTCTTGGCACCAGCGAAACTTATAAGCAGATTGGTTGGAAACACGTGATTGCAGTTTTCATGTGACTATGACGTCACATGAATTTAGTCCATAACATTAAAGGTTGTCTCACTAAATATTACGACTGAAAATTTAATTTTTGTAATATAATCAAATTTACTTTAAACTTGAATCTGTGATAGATTTGAAATTTATTCTGTAAGTATATATTTTTATGGATTTATACATATATTCTATTAAAAAACTTTTTCTTTTACTATCTCGAGGTAAAAAAGTTTTCTGATATAAGGCTGTCTTTGGGGTAAAAGTACGAGAGCTTGAACTACAAACGCGAAGCACATTTTCAGACAGAAAAAAATGCCTCAATTTCCATGGAAATTTGCAATATTATAACTCGTACCTCTGTTAACAATATAGTGTTTTTAAAAATTTCAAAATATTTCATGAATACTTTCGTTTTAATACGTGAAGGCATGCCCATTTAACATTACGGTATAGGAGAAAAAACGCGAAACACATTTTACACTAGAAAAAATGTTTCAACTCGGTTAAAAACGGAAAGAACTTTCAACAGTTCTTCGACAAAGTAAATGTTCTCTCGTATATCTTAATATTTAACAAGTGTAAGAGCAACAGTAGCTGAATGGTAGTGTATCGCGCTTCCACGCCACTCATCCGGGGTTCAAATCGCAAGTTAGGCAAGGACGACTCAGACATTCATCCCTTCAGTGGGTCGATAAATGAGTACCAAGTTTGCTTGGGAACTGAACACTGGGGGTTTCGCCTTAGACCTACCCCTTGACTGAAACATCTGCACATGCACCCCAGCGCCTAAGGTCTCAAAAACTGAGATAGGCACCGTAGGCCTTGAAACTCATGGGCTATTGCGCCACTGAATTTAGTTAAAAGCAACAAAAATGAAAAACTATTATAAAAGATAAATTAAAATGATAATAATAATAAACACTCACACTAACGAAAATGTAATAAAGCATAGGTATGCAGAATAAATAAATCGGAATATATATAAATTTTCAGATGAAGAGATGAGCCACTGGCGATGTTTGATAAAAATATGTTTAAATCTATACACATCGGAAAAAAGAATCTTTTTAATATAAACCGTGAAAACAAATTGTAATGTATAAATGCTCTGCCCACTGAAAGGCTGAAATTTAGTTTAAGGTATCCGACTACGTTCGGAACCGTGATTTTAAAAAAGTGCATAAATGGATAATTTTCATGATATTTAGTGTTGCTTAGATTAGACTACATGTATAAAATTGTTTTAAGTACATTTTGACAAATTTTTTTTATTTAAATACAATATTTTGGCAAAAAATTAACTTAAAATAATCTCTTTTCAAAATGTTCTCCTTTTGTGAAAAATACTTCTATATAATAATATTTTGTCTGTCTATAGCTCAGACCTCTTTACAGAGGCTCAACTATGATTTTCGAAAAATTCACATTATTTTCAGAGTTACAACCCATTGAAACAATTATCGGCGTTTTTTTCTTAAAATTGCTCCCCTCTGTTGTCGTAAAATATGGATAAACCCACTTCTAAGCTATATATTTCAAAAATTCTAGTTGAGCCTCTGTATAGACGTCTGAGCTATTATACAAGCAAAATATTATTATAATCGAAGCATTTTTCACAAAAGGAGAACATTTTGAAGAAAAATTATTCCAAGTTAATTTTTTGCCAAAATATTGTATTTAAATAATTTTTTTTGTCTATATACATGTCCTTAAAACAATTGTATACATGTATTCTAATCTAAGTGACACTAAATATCATGAAAACTATCCATTTATGCGCTTTTGCAAAATCACGGTTCCGAACGTAGTTAATATTCGTTAATATTCTAATAGTTAATATTCTAACAGTGGTATAATAAAGAATGCGAGGGTGCCCGCTGCAAAAAAAATCAGGTTAATATTTAATAAATTGGATAAATACGTACTTGGCATCAGTCAAGCTTTAGGCGCCCCAGAATCCTCCCCCCCCTCCTCCCCCATGATGGTTTTGCGGGGGTGTACGTTTCGCCACTGTATTCTAATGTGGTTTTAGAAAAGAATTAATTTTAGAATTCACATATATAAGAGTCAAAACTGTGACTTTTCAATACTTTAAATTATAAATAAGTGTAAACAGAAAAAGAAGTTTCGTCTTAGTTTGAGATAAGCGAGAGAAAAGTTACATCTTAAAAAATAAAAATGGAAAATAACTAATGCATTTCATAATTATTTTTTTAAAAAAATTTCCGACTCAAATTAAAACAATATGTTTTTTGTTGTAATTGCGCTATACAGAATGATTTTGTTTTGTTTCTGTTCTGTGAGTGAGTTAAAACAACAAACAAAATGCAGAATTTTTTTAAGAAAAATATTCAAACAACAATGTATGGTCGTTTGAATATTTAAAATCTTTCTGCCCTTTTTCAGTCATAGTACATGCAACGTGAATCATCCGTAGGTAGCGCTTCGAAGGTGTATTTGCGAGGTGAAAAAGGCGGCTTAAACATCCTTGATTATATATTATCTGCGACTCTACTTAAAAAAAAAAAAAAAAAAAAGAGTGCGTGCTTACAATAAGGAATCTGAAGAAAAATGTGAATATAAAATTGGTAAAAAGTTCTGAAATTCGGGTCTTAAAGTATCTGATAACATTAGGTTGGTGTTTATATGAAATGTCGGATTTTCTTTACGAGTAAACGTTTGTGTCTCCCTGTTCCGGTTACAGTTTTGTTTCTTGCATAATCTGGTTTATAGTTCTGTACAGAGCAGCTTTTCGGCTTAAGGCCATATCACACGTATACGTTACGAGCAATTTTTCGTCCGATTAGTGTAATTTTTACTCAGTTGCCATAGCAACGGCTTTCGAACAACTTTTTGCTAGTGAGCCCAAAAAGTTGTTCCAAATAAAAGTTGCTTGAAATTCCAGCCAATGAGGTTCTTCGGCGCCCTACGTCATAAACAAGATGGCGGCTTCGAATTTATCAAACGCATCAGATATGGCGTATAATATTTTAACGGCGTATAATATCTTAAATAGAATGGTGCTCTATTTCTGTTTACGCCCATCAACAAAAGCGTGAGCGAAATAAAAGAAATGGATGTTCGTTTGCCGAAGCAGAAAAATCGGCGAGTAATTTTTCAATGTGGAGACAGAGCGCGGCTGACGTCCGAGCATGTTGTTTTGCTTACGGCAACCCTTCACCCTCAGATAAATTGGTGCAAAAAGTTGCACCAAAAAAGTACGTGTGATACGGCCTTTAGACACGCTAGGCATATGCCTAGGGCGCAAAATATTGGAGAGCGAAGAAAGGAGAAAAAAATAAAATCAAGCTGAACATACCACAGTCCAGTGAAAAACGCATTTCTGCCCTTAAGAGAGTAAAAACTGAAATGAGATATACTATGGGGAAAAAAAGCTTAACAGTTATAGATGTTGCTATGCATTCAAAATAATATTACAATGGAAATTGATTACAATGATGTAATTAGTGGTTTTGCAATGATCAAAGCTCTAAGAAAACCTTTGTTGTACAGGTACAATGACAGTGACTCAACAAAGAATAAGGACTTCTAAAAGTAAAAGGCAGTAAAGAGAGCGGGTAAGCAATGAAAAAAATATGATGATTAACAAGTTGAAAACAGTTCATACTCTATACTGTAATTGCAAACGGCTTCAATATTTTACTGTACTAATTTACAAAAAAAAGTTGGTAGGGGGTCCGTAAGGTAAGAAATGAACAAGAGCGGCCAAACCATACCACTATCCTTTCCTTACGGTAGCCAGTCTAGGACACAATGGGTCCATAGGTGGTAGATAATGGAAAGATTTTCCAAAGAGCAAAAACAAAGAAAGGGAAAAGAATAAGAGAGTTAAGGAAAAATCCCTCCCGAACCAAAATTGGCAAGGTAAGAACTGAAGGAGGGAGGTGCTCTGGAAATAATGTGCGGGGTGTAAAAATTTAAAGTGCTTAGGGCGCGGATGAAGTTAAAAACGGCCCTGGTTCTGTATAGTCCTGGTTTATAACCTGTCCATTGACAGAGTCCCAATTTAACAAAGAATATTTTCTCAAAAGTATCCCGTTTTGTTGTTTGTTTTGAATTTCGTAAAGACATGAATTCAACCGATATTCATATAATTTTTTTATATTAGTGTAAACTTGGTAATACAATGCTGCAATACAGTAGCACACACAGAAATTTTTCAAGGCAGGGGTCCAGGTCGAAAGTCTATCATTCTTCTATCATGCTCTATTTGATTTTGTCGATTTTCGGGAACAAAAAACAGTAAAACACTAATTATTGAATAAATAATTAACATATAATTAGTAAAATTAATCATTAATAACAAATATTTCATTAAACTTTACGTACTATATACTTAGAATTATAATCAATCGGAAAAAAAATCAAGGGCTTTAGGCGGGGGGGGGGGGGGGTCGGGATCCCTAGGCCCCCCTTGTGTACGCCACTGCAGCAATATGAACAAGGAATTTGGAGAGAATACTGTTAACGATCAAAAAAAGCAACGTTGGTTTGAAAACTTTCGATCTGGGGACTTTTCGCTGCAAAATGAGCACCGAAGAAAATACAAAACATCTCTGAATGCTCTGAAATGATGCTCTGAAAGCATGGCTGGAAACGAATCCAAATGTATTTATTATGCTACCAGTACATTTGTGACGGATCTATCTGAGATCCTTCCACTAATCCTCTTGGGAAATCTTTGGGCTATGAATTCGCGTTATTCACAACCAACCCTTCGGAAGAAGAAAAAAATCGTGATATTCAAATTAACTTACTATATATAGTCGGAAGTTTTCTAGCTAGAATAGAGAGTTGGAGAGGAGATAAACCCGATTCACAGGTGAGATTGTTACTGAAAGTATATTTGAATTATTGTGATTAACTTATTAGGAGGAAGTTTTAAAGTGACTATTGTTCACCGAGATTAAATTGACTCTAGATTAAATCGGATTATGGGTTAGATCCTTTATAAAGTAAGGATCGAGTTTGATAGTCTCCTAATTGTATTACCGTCGTTGTTCCGTTTTCACGGTTAGCATCGAGACATTCTCTTGCTATTATTAATTAGATTTGTGTCTTTTCTTTGTGTGATAAATAAATAGATTAACTGGATCGTGGCGAGTGCCCGAGAGAGAGGTGTTAACCTCTCACACATTGATAAAATGCATGAAAAATTGAAAATTATACGCCCATAATTTGTTAATCGACATGGTCCAATACTTCTCCACAACAACGCTCGGCCGCATATGAAGTACAAAACAATTACGAAATTAAACGAATTAAAACATTAAATTTTGCAGCATCCGATTTATTTACCAAATCTTTTGTCAACGACTTTCTTTCTCTTTTTCTATTTTTTTAAAAAAAATTATAACAGTTTTTTCAGGCTAAGCAATAAGGAAATGATGTTAGCCTAAATTTCAATATCAGATTTTATTGATTTCTGATCAGAATTTCTTTAAGACAGGCATTAGTACATTAAAGTCTCTTTGAAAAAGGTGTATTGAAACAAATGGAGGTAATATTGATTAAATAAATAACTTTTGAAAAAGATATGCAATTTTATATGTTCACTTAAAATATTCCAATTTTTCATACGCACCGTCTAATACAATCGAGCCTCCTTATAACGAACCTCTATATTGCGAATTTTCCTATATGGCGAACTTTTTCCTGGAACCAAGAACATTTCACGATTTTCTTCGTAAAATAACCTCCCAATAGCGAAGTTCATTTTCTATATGCTATTTTTTTTCTTGTGATTCAATTTTTTTTCTCACTATTTTTGAAGTATTTCTGGACATTTCGGGTTATTCTCTCTTTTAGCACATTTTATGGTGGCTGTAAATCTTGAACTGATTTTATTAGGCGCGTAACACGTCGAGAGCAGTGGAATTCTGGGCATTTCATCCAAAAAGGCCAGCCTTTAACCCTCATTGTCCAGTTCACTGGAAATCTCTTCAATGTCCCCTTTCACCCTCTGTGGAGCCTCGCGTCTTTGAACTAGTCTCTGTTCATTTGTAGTATTGATCAGTCGTACTGGTAACTTGGTTTCTTGTAGCTCGAAAATGTCGAAATGCAAGAGCTTGATCATCAAAGAAAAAATTGAATTCTTCAGGAAGTGGATAAAGGCGTCAAGAAACTTTTCTTGTGGAATTTCTTTCTTTCTCTTTTTTTTATAGGTAAGATATTAATTTAATAATTAAGAAATTAATATAATATATTAATTTACAAAAAGGTGTGAATAATTACTTTTTTTTTTAAATATGTAGTGTTTATAAATTTAAAATTTATCTTATGTGGTTTATAAAGTATATTGAAAGATGTTTGCAAAAAATAATTTTTTAATTTTTTTTCTCTTATTTAATACAAGTTCTAAATTTTAATGTTTTTATACGATATATTTCCTTTAATAAAATTCTTAAATAACTATGCGAGGAAGAATTCCCCTCCCCTTCACAAATGAAATTCTCAAATGCGGAAAAAAGTTCGAAAAGTATTCGCATTCGATGTGCACTTAATTGCATAGAAATTAAGGCCAATTCGATTTTCTCTTTGTTCTTTCAGCTGCTCATACTTGCGGTGACAATCTCCGTTCCTAACAAGTGGTAACGTGTTACGGTCCGTCACTGCAATAATCATTTAAGTAAATAGTAGCAGTTCCTTTGGTCACAGCTGCAACGTGTGATAAGTTCTTGCAAGTAAGACGGAAGTTAGGGAAAAAGGGAAATATAATATTCGTTGGAAATATCCCTAAGAGAAAATACGAAGCACTATTTGCACTTAAGTTGCAAAATTAATTACCGTTGTCTACCGCAATGGGCTAATGTCATGAAAGGCACATAATAAAAGCAATCGCGTGCTCTCTGTTGAATTCAAAATTGATGTTAGACTTTTCCTTGTTGTTCTACTTCTAAAATTTAGATAAGCTTTCAGCTCAGATGTTTGGGTAAATAGGCTCAAACCTTAAGATTCTTCAAAAAGTTTTTCCAAAATTTAAAAAAAAAATCTTATATTGTGCGTGCACCTCTAAATCAGGGGTATCCAACCCAAATGACCTTGCGGGCCACTTCGGAAAAACATTATAATCTCGCTGGCCGCACATAAAAATATGTACCTTTATATAACTTAGATTTTATATACCACACCCTCCATACAGTTCTGATAAAACTCCATGCGATTTCTACTGTTTCCTCAACATAAGAAACCATTACGAGGCAAACGTTTTGCAAGCAACAAAGCATGTGTAAAGACTGCGGAGGCAATTTTGATAAAGCTCTCACAAAACGGACTGTTACATGTTTTTAAGAAGTGGACAGTATGTTGGGATACATGTATTACGTGCCGCGGAAGTTATTTTGAAAAAGACCATGTAAATGATGACGATTAAAATTTACATATTACAAACACACAATAAATTTACATATTACAAACACACAATAAATTTACATATTACAAATTAAAGATAAATGAAATGAAATACATATGTTATATTACAAGGTACACACATACAAAGTTGAAAATGATAAAGGGCAAGAGAAGGCAAAATAATATACATTATTCCAGCATTTTTGAAAGTACATCAAAAGTTATATAAATATAAAATACAAATGCACCGTACAACTAAGAAAGGCAGGAAACATTTGAGGAAAGAGAAAAAGAAAAGCAGAG
>BMAV01011013.1:33725-80110 GCA_019973955.1 Trichonephila inaurata madagascariensis
TTCAGGTTTTTTTAAAAAAAAACTGTGTTTTTCGCTTTTTCCCCTATTTGAGAGAAATATTTAAGCACTACTTTTTTAAAGTTTTTTGTTACACGAACAAAAAAAAAACTTTGTTTCCGTGTGTAGAACGATACATAATCAGTAATCTGTACAAAGATTGACAAAATATCTTAAAAATTACGGTTTTTTTAAAAAAAACTGTGTTCTTCGCTTTTTCCCCTATTTGCGAGAAATATTTAAGCACTATTTTTTTAAAGTTTTTTGTTTCCCGAGCAACGCCGGGCTAAGCGAAGGAGCAGGGGGGGGGGGCGGTCATTTTGAAAAAGAGAGAAGTGCTGATTTTGTGAAGGAAAGGGAAAATTTATAAAAGTAGAGAAAGTCCGTGCAACGCTAGGCCATGCAGCTAGTTTTATACTAAAATTAATGAATTTTATATATAAGGACATTTTATAATTTAAAGCACACAAATAATATTAAACATACATTATTTTATAATTAGAACACAGAGAAACGGGACAACTCCACTGAGGGTGAAAGAAGATATCAAAGATGTTTCTAGTGAACTGGGCAATGGGGGGGTTAAAGGTAGCCTTCTTGGATGAAACTCTGTTGCTCTCGGCAAATCAGGATCTAATAAAACCAGTTCCAAGATTTATGACCACCATAAAATATATTAAAGAGAGAATAACTTGAAATATTCAGAAATACTTAAAAAAAGGGGGGAGGTGGAATTGAATCACAAAAGAAAAAGTTTGTTATATAGAAAATGCACTTTGCTATAGAAAGGTTATTTTACGAAGGAAAATCGTGATATGTTCAAGGTTCCAGGAAAAAGTTCGCTATATAGAAAAATTCGCAATATAGAGGTTCGCTACATGGAGGTTCAACTGTATTACAATTTTTCATTGATTACTACATCAATTAAGGATTAATCTTCATACAATAAAATTAAAACTAGTGACAAGAGTTGTTAGTTTTAATATATACTAACTATAAATTCCCATTTAGTTCAGTTACAGATTACTTTTAGATTTACTATCTTTGGGTCAGTTTATACATTTCATTATTTTTTATCATAATCACCCAAGTGAAAAAAATTATAAAATACTTTTAACTCTAATACTAAAATCATGAAAAAATTTTGATATTTTTTTTTTATCTAAAATATATATTTCATTTGTTTACTATCCAGAAACATTTTGCAGCTAGCATTACTGCATGTTTGTGTGTGAATATTATATTCAAATGCTTCATTTTATAAAGATGAAATGTTTTTAATACTAAAATTTATCCATTTATGAAAATATCTTTTTAAATAACTATAAACAACGAAAAAGAGAATAAAAATTTATTTAGAATCAAGGATAATAATTTATTAATAAATGTTTCAAAATTTAGTATTAATATGTAAGCACCAAAAAATTTAAATAAAAGTTTATTGTTTTTAATATCAAAAAGCAAAAGAAACAAAATATCTTACAAACGTCACATTGTGCATAAACAAAAATGACTCAATTACATCTGATGAACAGAAATTATAAAATGACATTTTTGACATTAAAAGACTATTTTCCATTATGAAATTTTATTGGACACTGACATTCACTAAATAACATTTAATCAAGTTTTCCCAGTGCATGAATTCTCTCCAGGAGAGGTGGGTGGGAATGGTGCCATGCACTGAACAGCCAATCGTGAACAGGGAAACCCAAATTGTCACGATTAAGCTTAATTAGCGCACTTCGGAGATCAGCTGCTCTGTTGAGCAGCTTAGCAAAAGCATCAGCTTGGAATTCGAATCGGCGGGATAAGGCAGTCATCAGGAATGATAGCACCTAAAATAATAAAAAAATATCATGAGCATCATGTTAATTACAAATAAGTTACAGTTAGTTTGTAAAAACATTCTTCTAGAACTGCTTAAGTGCTATTGGTGCCTCACTGCCCAATTTTGAATTACAATTAAATGATAAAAGATAGATGTTTGTAGAGAGATTGAAAGTTGTGTTAATGCTGCACTATAAAGCAACACAAGGGTTAATGGCAATGGACCTTTTAATTTTGAACCTCAGTAAAGTGACAACAACCATACTTGAGTTGGCATCACCCTCTCCTAACTACCCTGCTACATCAATGGAAGGACATTAAGCCTTGGTAGATTTAACATGCATCAGCCCCCTCTACATTGGGGGTCTTCAGTGGCACCAGGACTCGAATCTGCAACACTCTGAGCATGAGTCCCTGACCATAATCATTAGGCTACCGTGGCCACCAGTAGTTTGTAGAAGCACAAACAATAGAATAGTGAACAGTATAGAAGTATATTTGGCCTAGAAGTTTGACTTTAGATTTCTTGTTTAATGAAAGAATGATGAAGGCACATTGCACAAGACGATTTCATGGCACATAAAAAAATTTTGCAAAGAATATAGAATACTTCATTTAATAAGCATGTCACATGAGAACATTTCACAAATTTTGTTTGCCTTCTAAAAAAAGAATTCATGTTAACTGTTGCTACAAGCTTTTATCTAAATAAGCGTCTTGACAAGACAGAAAGTGTTCTTGATACTTGGGTCAACATATATTTATGAACAGTTTTTCTGCATGAATGCCAATTATAGTAAATATAGATGCAAGTTGCCTGACATTAACTTGCAGGTTATGAGAATTTCAAAAAGCAATTTCACTCTTATTTTAAAAAAATGTGAAAAAGAGTGTTATAGAGTATGTTTCATTAAACTGATTCTAAAATTAAATGTTTTTGGAGCTATAGATAGTGCGAAGTTAGTGCAATATATAAATCGAACATAACTGCCACAATTTTGTTATATTTATTGATTTTTATATGGTACAATTTATACCTTTTCTAAATGCAAAGTTAACCAATTAATGCAATCATTTAAAAAAGGTGCAGCCCTCTGGAATCCTCTGCATCCACAATGTGGCTCTCAAACCAAAACAATCCCCCCCCGCCCGGCTCTAAATAGAAATGATTCACTGCAACAACACTATCCTATGGGCTATTAAGATACAACACTGATACTTTACTTTTCAATTAAATTGCACCAGGTGAGAATTTTGAAATCCAATTACATTTAACTGGCAACAATCTATTTTTCTGCACAATGTCATAGGTGGTGTCATCAAATACATGATTCAATTTATACATCAACACAGCATATATGAATGCAAAATCATACAACCAAACTACTTCAGGCCTAAGAAATCATATAAGATGAAAACTCCTTTATAATTCAGTATTAACTTTACTATACATCTTTAATTAGAAAAAACATGTGTGACCTCTCTAAAAACAATCAATATTAAATTAATTGTAATGAATAGCTAAAATCCCCATGCATGCATGATTTTATAAAAAAGGCAATACATTCTTAAAGTGTATGATTGGAATGATACTGCAATACATAAATATATTTTTTTGTTTAATGAGTCCATTTAATAAAGATATTCAATAGAATACTTTTTTAGCTCAATCAATATTTGTACTTAATAAAAAACTTCAATATTTATAGGAAATGAGAACAATTTACATGAATTTACTATGTGATAAATCAATCATAAAGCTATTTAAGTATATTGAGATAAAAAAAATCGTTTTTTCTGTAAATTACATTGAACAAAAGGTTATACCAAATGCACCATTTTCTAAAAAGATTATAAATTACAATTGATAGACAAAAGATTTCACTTAAAAGATAATTATTCAGCTGACACTATTATATTAAAAGTGTTTACAAAATATTTCCTTTATTTAACAAAAAATCTTTTGTAGGTCAAAAGATTTCAATGACTAACAGAATTGATTCAAGTTATATGTACACAAATACTAATTCTCTTAAGAAAAATAATGGAAGGGAATAAAGGGAATACTTAATAAATTTAACATCTAAAAGATAAATATTTTGTATGATAGTTCATACATGATTTATTTTAAAAGGAATTTTAAAAAATTGAGAATCTAACTTCTATATGTTGAATTAATAAGAAACAGAAGCACAAATACAAATTTAAATAACATGTTAGTTGAAAAAAATAACTAATATTATTTAAATTCATACCTCATTGTAAGGAGAAAACACATATTGGAAAATGACAACAAGTCCTACAATAATGGGTTTCTGATCAAAAAACCCAAAAGCAGCATACAAGGTAGGGTTCTTATATAGAAGAGCAAATACAGAGAAACATAGAAACAAATTGACCTGTACAAATAAATAAAAAAAATTGCAGTTTATTAAATTAACAAGCAAAAGTTATTAAAAATCACAAAGCAAAAACATTATAAAGTTATCACAAAAATCATTAAATCAACCAATACAGAATGAAATTTTAAAATTTATAAAAAATTTGATTTTAAATTAATACACAACAAGTATATTTTTCTCCCAATATAATATACTATAGACTTCAGTTGTTTTTTTAATTACAATAAAAGGCAAATTATTTAACATTAAAATTTTTAAAAAAAGAACTTAAAAATTTATATTATTTAATATTATATATATTTCCAAACATATATAATTATTTTATATTGATCTTATTTCACACAATCTATTTCATAAATCGCAACATACATTTTTTAAAATATGGTGATGAATTATAGCTTTTTAATACATAAAAACAAGGGAAAAAATTTTATAGTAAATTTTTTAAAACCAACTGTAGTCGAAACATGGGGAAGTAGTTTTAAATCGTATTCTTTAAAACAGATTTTATTAAAAGAAAAAAAAAGATGCACCTTTTCTGAATTAAGCAGTTTCTGTTATAATCTTCTATAAAATGTCAAGTAAAACATTTTTCAAAGCACAACTACATTACATTTGTTTTGACTGATTATTAGATTTTTACAGATTCACATTTTTTTTTCCTTTTATATAAAGAATTCTTTCATAAATGTAGTATATATGATTTTTCATTCCTTTAAATTCTAGATCGGAATTTTGAAGCGACATTTAATATATACAGTGAAAATCATTTAACATGAAACTAACTGAATGGACTGAAATATTTTTCGTGTTAAAGAATATTGCAAAAAACAAAAGAAAAAATTAACAAAAATAAGTTCTATTTGAGTACATTTTATTTACATAGATATTTTTATATGCATGATATTTACCAGAACTTAATGAAATTTAATATAAAATTTTCAAGTTTTTATTGAGTTTTCGAAAAATAATCCAATATTTTTCTTTGTATTGTCGTTTAGCAACAAATTGTCCACAAATTATTCAATGCCATCCATTTTGTTATTCATTTCACCATTGAAATGTACATCTTAATAACTGTGCATACTTTTCATGATGTTCCTCATTTCGAATGACTCAGGAATAGGAGCTGCATTATTCATTTTATTTCTGTCATCAGAATTTGCATCAGAGATATTTTTCGGGCTTTGAACAAACTCCAAAACATCTTTGAGATAATTGGGGCTGTACACACACTATCATCATCTACTGCAACGAATTGCTCCTATGATACAGTAAGCACAGTCCAATAATACAGAAACTTTCTCAAACATTTCAAAAGTGTCAGCTCACAGTTTCAATATCCTCCTTTTTTTTGGTTAGCATTTTTTGAATTTTGTTCTCTGAAGAGAAATTTTTTTTATGTTAAACGATTTTCGTCTCATGTTGAGATAAAAAAAAATTCATGAAAATACAGTTTTTTGTTGGGCCTGTTGTACTATTTCGTGTTAACCGATATTTCGACTTAAACGTATTTCACTGCATATGATGAATTTGGAGCAATATTAAGAGAAATGCTTCCTCAAGGGATTTTCAGTAACATGCAATACTCATTAACAAGCAGTGTTTAAGAAATACAAATCTTTTATAGTTCCCTAAAAGGTACCGAGATATTGATAAATTAAATAAAAACAAGATGTATGATTCGAAAAAATTACACATCTTATAAAGTTGATCAAAATTTAAAAAATACATTTTTCTTGAAAGTTCTGAATATTCTGCTAATAAAGTACATCAACTATATTGTTACTATAACACTGGGCAACAAAAAAGAAACATTTTTTTGTCTCAGAAAGGAAATTATGTGATTCTGATAGCATTTTTTTCTCCTGAATTCAAATATGATATTGATTTTTATTCATCACACAAGGTTTTCGAGAGACAGGCATTTATAATTTGAAACACTTTAATATTTTCTACATTCTTAAGTACACGATATTCGAACTCACCTAGAAATTAAGAAATCCCGATTTTCTTTTATATTTCGCCTGTGGAGTACCTCTTGATGGTCCAACAATAATCGGCCAGCATATTAGCATTCCATTTGCCTTGATATCTCTTTTCTATTGCTGAAATCTCCTGATGAAAACGTTCCCTGAGCTCATCGCTCACTGCACCAAGATTTTCCGGGAAGAAATCTAAGTGCGAGTGCAGGAAGTGTATTTTTAAGGACATATTATAGCCCAAATTTTTATGTTATAAAATCATGAACAATATGGAGGTAATTTTCTGCCTTTAGATTTTCCAAAAATTACATTTTTGAATGCTTGCGAAGCTGCTTTTTCCAGCGGATTTCATAGTTCCTCAAACTTCTCATCATGCATTAGTGATTGTATTTGTAGACCCACAAATATCATTTCTTTAATTTTTGCTTCACGAATTTTGGGAAACTTCTGTTTTAAGTACATGAAACCAGAAGTACTGGCTTTCACGAAATTCTTCATTAATCCTAGTTTGATATGTAATAGAGGTAGATACACATTTTTAGGATTACACAATGCGTCATGTTTCACATTTTTCTGTCCAGAAATGAATGATTCGCGTTTAGGCCATTCTTTTCTGATGTAACGGTTTTTTTCTGTCCCTACTATCCCAAGGACACAAAAAACAACAGTACTTTGTGTAACTAAGCTGCAGACCAAGAATAAGTGCAATTGCCTTCAAATCACCACAAATATTCCATTCACACACTGCATATTGAAGCTTTGCAATATATAAATTGAAAGTCTTCAAATGTTTTTTTCATACTAGAAGAGTTAGCCACAGGTATTGATGGGAATTTATTTCTATTATGCAAAAGCACTGCTTTTAAACTTGCTTTGGAGGAATCAATGAACAAGCCCCATTCTATACGGTTATGTTCAATACCAAATGTCTCCATAAGAGAGAAAATGTCATTACAAAACACTAAACCATTTTCTTCAGAAAAATAGTCTTTACATTGAGAATGAAGATTACGTTTACATATCTGTGTATTCTTTTGAAGAACATTCCATCCTTTTAGCCGGGAACCAAGCATTTCAGACTGTTTTTTGGATAACTTTAAATCTCGTATGAGATCGTTAAGATCTTCTTGAATCAATAAATGAGGCTCAGATGAACAGCTTGGTTCAAAAAAGTTGTATCACTACAAACTGTTTCTTCTTCTTCCTTACTTCTATCAGAATCTGAGCTCTCTTCATCTAATGTCACATGTTCTAAAGGCTTTGGTATGGGCAGTTCTTTGCTGTGTGGAACTGGTCTCATTGCAGACTGCAAGTCAGGGTACACCACTGTATGTTTTGATTTTGACGTTATCTCTTTAATGTTTGTTAAGCAGAAATAACAGAGTAGTGATCTTTGGGTTCCCTCCAAATCATACGGTTAGCAAATGGCATGTGCCACTCTTCCATGCAGTGAGAAGCCTACTACATGATAAACAACAGATATGTGGGGCCCAGGTCCTTGTTTGGTCCCCCACTTTACACCCAAAATAAAATTCATAACACTTTTTTACTAATAGAGTAAGGTTTCGCCTTTGGGACTTGAGCGTCACTTCACCACATATATAACAAAGGTTGTTATGGTGATTTAAACAAGCTCTATGCATTTTGTAACTAACAACAAATTAAAAGAAATAAATTTGTAAATACGAAACATACAACAATCCAGACACAAAGCACTCACAATTACGTGTTTACTGGTTCACTACTATCTCACAACTGACATCGTTCTAATGAATGCATGCTAATCTGTCCATGTCTGTTGTGTCTGTACATGTCTGAACTTGCACAACAGTAGCAATGATACCATTTGAGTTAACTCATGTGGTTCCATCACATTTACAATGCTTTAGGAGTTTTTATTTTACAATGGACAAATGGTTGTTTATTAAAAAAATATTTAAATACATTAAATTAAAATTAAAAAAAACTGTGGGTGATGAAGAAATTCTGGATACATATTTGAAAACATGATAAAAAACTGCATTAAGTACAACTATTGGTACTCATGAGACAAAAATCATGTTGACCAGAATAATTGTTGAAATTTTGTCTGAGAGTTCAAAACCAATTTTAATATTTCACATTCTAGATCAGCATCTAGAACATGAAATGATATTGAAACAAACTCGCACAAAGTTAGACATACTAATTTTGTAAGTTTAAAAGTATAAGTAATGAATATAACAATGAAATACATAGTCTTTGTTAAAAAAGACTTGTAGTTTTTAAATTCAGGACAATAATCATTACTATTTGTAATAGACTAATAAATATGGTGTAATTGTGCTTTAAAATAATCTTGAGTTCATTATTTTTTTTTCTTTGTTTTATTTGTAACAATAAACATAAACCCATTAACAATTTAACCAGTGAAATTTGGCTATCAGACTGAAAAAAGCACAAAATTTAGATAAATTAGGAAACAATGGCACATCGAACAACGTAGAAGCCACGTTTCAAGCACATCTCATTTTAATTCCAATAGATCACACTGCATCGTTATGAGTGTCAGCCGAGTTTCACCCACTCAGACCATATGATCATTATAATTCTCAAGTGCAATTGAAATAATAACATTTTCATAAGTGTTTGATAAGCAAATCATATCCATATTTTTTAAGTGAGAGGATGGCTTAAGAGAAGTCAAGCTGCATTACTAAATAATAACCAGCAGAAAGTTTTTTTTTTTTTTTTTAACAATACCTTTAAAGTAAAAGATAATTAATCAACTTAGTCAAAAATCCATATTCCAGACTTCAATGATTGGTTAATATTGGGTATTGATTGGTTGGTTGGTTTTATTTGTACATGTGTCATTATCAACCAAACTGCACCATATACTTCATTAATTTACAAAAATATGCATTGTGGCTCAGACAAAATTATATAAATGCACAAAAAAACGGAGAAAAAATAACATGGCATAGGGTTAAAAATAAAGAAAAAATAGCTATACCACCTAAAGGTGGTAAACTCCTCTGTCATTCCTGTTTGATAAAGGCAACAAAATCACGCACAGGAGAAATGAAAAATCACTAGGCATTTCAGGGTTGATGCCATAATCAACAAAAGAATAACAAAAGAATCTGAAAGAATACTATTAAACTCATATCACACACACACACACATTTCAGTGAACTTCCTGAGAAAACAAGAAATTAACTAATTTGCAGCTATTTATCTATGATTTACTGCAATACAATAAATTTGGCTACAAACTGAATGTTCATTATTCCTCTCAAATATTTTACTAGATTTATCATCTAATTTTCTTACCCAAAACTAAACAGTGCAAATCGCAGGCAATGCTGGATAAGATTATAAAAGACTTCCATTAATTCTTTTTAGTAATGGAAAGGATCAATGTTGGCAGAAAGAAACAGTTTTGTAGATAAATACTGTTAGATGATAGTGTAAAAGAATTAAGCATTTTTATAGTTCAAATTCAAAAATTTTAGAATAACTTTTGAATAGGAAAAAAAAAAAGAAATCAAGAATTTTCCCATAACTTTAAACATTTCAATTATTTGAAACATATGATTTAGTTTAAAATATAGAATAAAAATTAAAACTATATCAAGGTTAATTAAACACTGAAATAAATACATAAAATTTTGTATAGAGTTTTTATTATTTTTCTTGCATAAAAATACAATATTTACTCTTTAGATGTACAGCAAATCACTTACCTGAACTATGACTAAATTTTTCAAGATATGATTAAGTTTCCAATGGCCAAGCTCATGTGCAAGTACAGCCAATATTTCATCATTATTACATCCAGTTTTCTGTGGAGTCTAGAAAAATATAGAATATTTAATAAGGTATATTCAATTATAATGTTGTGATCATTAGCAACATAAAATAGATACATTTCATGTTGTTATCAGCCTTTAATACATTTATATCTCTACATATAATACAGCTTGGTTTCATTAAAAATAATTTTAAAAATCATTGATATAACATAAACAAAGATTACTCTTCACAGATTCAATAAGTAAATTTAAATATTTGTCTTATTTAAATAAATTTTAACACACTACAGTTTGTATATTACCATGAGGAACTATAGAATAAATTTACATATTGATTTCAACACAATATAAAAACTTGGGTACTCACATATTATACCATTGAATAATTTAATCCAACCAAAAACACTTCATTAAATTCCATGATATTCAGTCAATAGTAAAAAATTGTTGACTGCACACGTTCAAACACAATTATGATCCTGCATGATCGAAAATATTAACATTGTTCATAATTTGTAATACTCTTCTCTTGTGAAAAATGATTAAAATTTGGGATTCTCTACAGAAAAGAATGCAGAGTAGCATTTCCAAAAATACTGTCTAATATGTAAGTATTTGAAGATGAAAAATGTCAGAACAACATTGGGAAATTGCACAAGGCATAATGTAGATTCATACTTAAGGAAATTTTTGTGATGTAGCTGACAAAAAAAGACTCTTTTGTTGTGATTTTGAAACCAATTATGCTGTTTTGGCCACTAGAATAATGTAGTAAGTTAGATATTTTATTTCATTACACGTGTTTTTTAAAAAAATAGTCTTCAATTCTAAATCTACGTCAATTTATTTGTAGAAGGGTTAATACAGAAGAAGCATTATATATAATCGGAATTTATTTTCACTTCACTAAATTATGACAGCATTTAGGGATGCATTTTGATTTGGCAAAACTGGCTGAGAGTATAATACATAAGCACCAAAATTTTTATAGTAACATTTTTTCACTTATTATTTACTACTACTACTAACAATAATAATAATAATTAATAGCAAAAGTAATAAATGCTGAATAAAACTTAATATGCAGCTAATTTTATTTTTGAAATGCTCTCTTACCTTTTCCTTTTCATCTTTTTCGTCATTTTTTAAATCATCTTCCTTTTTATTCAAAGGCGTATAGTCTTCCATTAAAGTATCAAAAAGAACAATCCTTTTATTCTTGTAGAAACCATAGAAATAAGCATTACTGTGTGCTGAACGCTTTGATCCTATTTTAAAAAACAAAAATTGGAAGATCATTAGAAAAAATAATTTTACTATACTTTTTATTTAAAACATACTTAATTTTCCTAAACTGCATGAAAGTTTTTAGTGATAATCTTTTAACATACATTACGTTGTTGTTTTTTCATTCTTACATATATTGTCTTGTAACAACTGAGGTTAATTTTACTAATGCATGATTTAGCTTAATTCAATAATACTCCACTCATTTATATCCAGTTAGAGTGAAATTAAAAATAAAAGAAAATTTTGTTGCACTAACCTTCTACAACATAAAGTTTCTTCAGAGGAAAATCTATACTTTTAGCCAAGTCTTCAATACGAGTTCTCAAAGTCCCTTCAGGTAGTGGAGTAAATTTATCGAACATTGGTGCTATGTAATCGGCATATACAGTCATAAGAATCTGCAACAGATTGTTTTAATGTCACACACAAAATATTATTCATTGCAAGTACCATTTTTACAATATTCTAATTTATTAAAATTGTTCTATAAAGAAAATACTTTAAAATTTCATTAAAAATGATTGAAAATATGTTTCTAATGTGGGTATTTTATAAAAATTACAAGTATTTTATAAAACTGGCATGCTATGTAATATTTTTGCTGTTGTTACTTATGCCACTTGATCAAGGGTAACACCAGATAAAAGCCCATGAAATTCATCACGGCAAAGAGTTACATTTACGCCTGCAGTTAGCCGCAGCATTTTAGCACCACACAGATAATAGTGCAATTTGACTCAATTCCAACCCAACTTTGTGGGAGAACACCCTGGGGGTGGTCAGGAGCCTTTCAACTCTCTTCCCCTTCCAGCAACCTCACAAGAGGACTTGCGACTCGATGGCTATTTAGAGTACCCCCATGCCACGAAGACACTATACATTTACAGACACCCATGCCTTTTGAGATTCGAAGCAAGGTTCAACAGTACAGTAGTCAGCGTCACTAAGCACTGTACTGGATGAGCGGCCTGTAATATTTTTAAAATGTGATAGCAGAAAATATGTCTTCGATTGTTTTTATCAATCACTTATGCTTGTATGCGATACATCCATCACGGAAAGGACTCTGATTTGAACGTACAGCATATTGATTAAAAGAATTTATGCATTCCATTAATGTTTTGTCCATATTTTTGTTTCTTAAAGGTTCAGGATTTTCTAAAAAGCTGGCAAAAGCAGTTCATTGAAGTATAACCACTGTCTTAGTACATTTTACTTTCTTTTTCCCCTGATTTCCCAGAAAAACATTTTCAGAAACTCAAAATATGAGGGAAGTTATGGGGACGTAATTTCCCTCTGTACTTATGCCAATGTATAAAATTACATCACACAAAATAACTGTCAGAAAAAATAGAAAATGGATAAATTAGGAGAAAAATAAAATGTGATCTAGGGAAATTCTGAGATTGTCACAGACACATCATAGATAAGCTGTTAGTACAACATGCTTCTTGGGACATAAAAGAACATCCTGGATTTCTCCTTTGATTCGCTACAAAAACTTTTAGAAGAGATTCCAGGAACTGACAAGAAAATGAGACTTACAAGGCAGTGTTATGTGTGCCGTTTTAGAATTAATTCTAGAAAAGGATGTATAAAGTAACAATCTATTAATGACCAGCATGCAAATTACACATTAAAAGAAAGCTTTCAAAAATACATAGATCAAACTCGAATCAGAGAATAAATGAACCAGAGTTATTGCCAGATTCTGTGGCTCAATTACAAGTTCAAAGCTTGAAATAGAAAAGCAAAATTGATAGTTATATTTTTTTGGTAAAATTTCTTTACTAAAAAAATGACAAACTAATATTAATTAAAACTAAAAGTATATCAATATAAAAAATATTTTATGTTTAGCTATAGAGTTGCCTTAAGCAAATTCATTAAAGAGGTTTTAAAATGGAGCATTATCATGAGTGTCTGTGTATATAATTTTATTTATGCAGTCATATACAGTTGAGCAACAAGTTAACTTAAATAATAATATTTCTAAAAATTTCCTCATAGAAGTTGATTTAAATGCTTAAATGTAATTGTTGAAAACATTTAACTTTTGTTGAATCCAAAATTTAAATGAAACTTTAAACTCAAAGTAATATTTTTGAACCAAATTTATTACGAAACAAACAGTTAACACACTTCAATGCAACTCAAGGACTATTAATGATGGACTGTGTGTGCCTGAAACAAGCTAGTTTTAAAGATTTTTTTAAAAAAAAGGAAAAACAAATCTAACTGTCAAGTAAAATAAATTTTTTATATACAAAAAAGCCAATTATGACATATAATAAAACAAAAATATTTTTTAAATATATTCACTAATACATGTTTTCTTTTGTTAGCTGCTATCCTACAATAAAAAAAATATGCATCTATTCTCCTTCTAATCAGTTTATTAAAAGTCCTTTATTCACTGCAAACAGTTTCATTACGTTAAACAAAATATTACGTCATGAAACACTAACATGCTTATAGTAATACTTGTTTTTTTTAAAAAACAAATAGTGTTTGCGCAGCACTATCTCATTCACGAAAACTATCCAACACTTCTAAATTGAATGTGGTTGTGACATATTTTCCCTCATATATATATTTTATAATAATCTAAATATAAGTTACTTAATCTCACATTTGTAATGATCTATTCTTACACACACTGACAGACATAAAAAGACTAAAATTTATCTATGATTCAACACATCTGTCATTTATTTTTTACCAATATAAAATCAGAAATCATCTGAAAATAATTAATTCAATGGTAATGCAATATTTTACCATAACAACTAATAATTAACAGCATGTAATGGTAATTTTAAGAAGTAATAAAAGTCAAGAGTAGCTTTTTCAAATACCTTTATGAATATAATGAATATAACTCCAAAAGTACATAAACAGTTATTCATATAATCATTTTCCATCTGGGATTATTAACAGACTTATTGCAAATTATTATGTACTAAAATATTGATTTTATAAATTTATATAGAACTTTACTTCATAAAAAAATCTAAATAATAATAATAGTTTAAAGCAAGGTAAATGGGTACTTACGTATTATCGCAACTGCACTGCCGATATTATACCAAACGAAGCATATGGTTGCCAATTCAGCACATATGATACATATGAAATCAGGGTTTCCAACTTGGCAAGTTATCTTGAACGTTGGCATTGTTGCGAGAATACATAAGTACCAGTAAAAGTAACAAAAAATATAATTACTAACCAAAGATAAAGCGACACAAAAAGCCCACAGTATAATGAAAAAGTAGTCTCCACCAATTTTTACAATGTGAATAATGCATGCCAGAATAGGAAGTGCAATTGCTTGCATAACAATGAATTTCTTGGTCTTATCTTTGAAAAAGAAACCAATGGTCTAAAAAGAAAAGACAGAAAAATTAATGCAATGTAACAGCACATACAATCACATGTAATCAGCAAAATTAGTCTGTGTGTGCTTTACCTCTTTGTTGAATCCATGACGTTCTTCAATGACAAACGTGGAATACAAGCTCCATGGTAGATCAATTATAGTGGTTATAAAAGCACCAATTAAAGCAAATGCAACAGTCTGAGTAACCTAAAAATATTTTATTCTTGGTTTTAAAAACAGCTGCAAATTATATATTTTATTCTTTCACTTAAAAAAGCATACTTAGTTCTATATCTATACTCAAATATATTTTTATATAATTATACCAAAAGTATCAATAATACTTTTCAAACAGTCAGTGTTTTATTTCTTTCACTAACACTTTAAAAAAAATACTCTGATATTGTTAACATTAAAAAATTATTCCCATTTTATGATCAATTTTATAAATTCAGTTTTTTAAATAACTATCAGTAAATCAGTATTTTTAAACAAGTAAAAATAAAAATATTAAAAACTTTAGTTACCAAACTGTAATATTTTTGCAGAAAATTAAAAAATCATGTAACATAAACTTGATTTTTAAAATTCCAGACATCACCAGCTCTTTCATTATTATATATTTAAAGCATATTTTCATTATTTTAAATTTAAGATACCTAATCTTGTGCAAGTAAAGGCTAATGATCCACACATTCAAATATACTTCTCATAATAAAATTGTATTTTAATATGTTATTGCTTTTCCTTCTTTTTCCAGTAATTTTCTATTATTAAAACAGTCAAATAAATATTTTATTATATGGAATTTAATAACAATTTACAAATTAAGATAATTTAAAGTAGGCAAGTCAAAATCAAATTGCAAAAAAAAATTATGGAAGAAATAAAACACTATTTTTTAAAATATGAAATCAAGCACCTATTCTCATTTATGTATTCAATATTAATAAACATCTATTTCATACAAATATTTTATGCTAGTTAATTATGTTTTTTCTACCTTTTAAAGATATCTGTAAAAAAATAATTGTACACATTACAAAAAATTCATAAAAAACTTCATTTGAAAAAATATGTTCTTTAAAACACACATTCATAAATTTGTAAAAATAAGCATATTTAAATACGCTAAAATATTTCAATCTCCAATATAATTGACAATTTCTTTATCAAATAATACATTGACCTTTAAATGAATATACAAATGAAAGTAATAAAATATAATAAGCTTTTAATAAAATATACATTCATTGCCCTCTTCTAAAATTATGCTCAAGCCTCTCAAGACCTGCTAGCTGCCTCAAAGTGGTAGGAGGGTGTACCTGGACGGAATGGACGATGTATATCAGGAGTATATAGTTCTGTGGTAGGGTCTCTGTAGATGTGAAGGGCATTCCATTATGCCCAGCTAAAGTTAGAAGGCACTAGAGGCTAAGTCAGTCTTTTCCCTTTCGTGCCTCAGATCCTTGGATCAATCATAAAGCTGCTCATTTCTCATCACTATGAAACCAAATCCGCTATTGATGAGGTTTTAGGGAATATTATTTTATTTTTTGAGTTTGGGGTAATTTTTGGTTTTAAGGAAATGGTGTAGTTAAGCTACAGCCTCTTTTAAAAAAAAATGCAACTACAGAGAGCAATAGAAAATAGTTGTAAATTTTCATCTTAAATTATATTGTGGACAGATATAACAAGTGAAAAGAGTTATTAAGTAAAAGAGAGTTGATAAAGTCCTTATTTTAATATTTTTACTAAATAATACAGCATTATTTTTTTACATAAATAAATCAGCAACATGTGGTATCCAGATATGCTAATTCATTTTAATATTTATCTATCACTATTACAACCTTTTTCTCTACAAGCTAAGAAAAATTTCTCACAACATTAATCTTTTGGACTACTCATTTAAAAAAATTATTTATGGTTCATGTTGTATAATTTATCAAATACTAAATAGAAATTGAATAACTTTTTATATCCATTGAATTATAATATAAAACTTTACGAGCAAAATTAGAGCAGTACGAACTATTTATTTTTTTTTAGTTACACTTGGATTTATTATTCAAGACATATGATATAACAATTAAAAATTTGCTTTTAATGATGCTATAGTCACATTTTACAATCATATATTATAAGAAATAATGAAAAATATTTTATACATGTTGAAATAGTATGAAGAAATTTACCTAAATTTAATTCTACAAAGATGAAAATTGTTTTAAGAGTACTTTTAAATAGATATAGTTCTAACTTTTTTAAAACTTAATTTTGTTGATTTAAACAAGTGTTTATTTTTACAGGTACATTACAAAATTTAAAAGATGCTTGATTAACTAAAAAACACACACACACACAAAATCATAGCATAAAAATAAAATATGTTTTACATTTTAAAGAAACATTTTGCAGAATTAAAAGAAAAGAAAAAGATTTTAGTTCCATTTATACACAGCTAGTCATAACATGTATTAAAAGTATACAGAACTGTCTTTGCTGTCATGCAATTCCATACAATGAATTTAACTTAAATATAGCTTTAATTCTTAAAAAAAAAATGTTCAGTAAGATTAATACAAATTGTAACTAATTGTATGCTAATTGCTCTTACCAAGTCATTTCATATCTCATTTTTCATTCAGCCAAACAATTCTAGTAAATATAATTTAAACAAAGTGTACACTTTAAGCATGAACTAGTCTTTTTTTGTGTTAACTGACTGATTGTTAACATTGCATTTTAAAGCAACATGACGTCTATTGGCAACAGCTCTTGTAATATTTTGAACCACATTCAAGTGATAAAGTAAATTTGAATGTGAATGAGTGATTCCATTTCCATTTCATACCACATTAGGACTTTGAGCCTCAACAAATATGTATAATTTAATGTAACTGATTTAATGCATCGGTCCATCTACACAACAAATTTTTTGTGCACCAAGATTTGAATCTGTAATTCGATAAAAACACTGGCCATGAGTTTGTGAGCATGAACACTTAGCTATTAAGCCCTAGTCTTTGTTTTGGAAGATAAAATTTATGCATTAACTTCACACCAATAACCTTTATTTTTTTTCAGGTTTATATGTACATTAAAACTAGAACTTTTTCACACAAAATTTAAAAAATTTTCTGGCACACGTACATTTTTATTCAAATGAGGAGCCAAAAAAGGATTATCTAATACTCACCAATTTAAGCTACAATAAAATATATATTTAAATTTTTGCAACATTAAAAGATCAAATTAAAGGCATGACATAAAAACCTTTTTAAAAGATAAGAAGTTTCAAAAAATAGTTAGCACAATAAAATTTCAAATAAAAAAAACCCCATCATCAATATTAAAACACCTATTCATTATAATATATCAATATTAGAGGGCCATTGTTTTAAAATTAATATTTATAAAAATGTCCCCCTTACAAACTTTTTTAATACAAAATTATCAACTTCTTAGAGTAAATGACAGATTTCAAACAGAAAGTCAATCTTAAAAAAAATATTAAGTCAGTATTCCAATAAAACAAGTAAATATTTAAGACAAAAATTATTAATGCAATATATACCCACACAAGAGACAGATTTTATTCAATCATTATGATTCAGTTTCAACAATGAAAATAAAAATCATTACTTTCAGAATACTAAATATTAAGAGAAAATTCTAACTATTTAGTTCTTATACACTAAATAATTGATTTTTTTTTTGTATAAATAATTACATATTTCTTAGAATTTATAATCTTGTATAAATGTGTATTTGACCTACATACAAAAAGGAGCATACTTTTTAATTCAACTAAAAAGTGGAATTAAAGACTTTTTAATCATATTAAAAAGTCTTAGTAATAACAAATATCAAATTAATAATAACAAGTAGAAAATTCATGAATTTAGCATGAAGTCATTATGGCTATATGGGTGGTGCACACATTAAACATTATGGTTTATATGGGAGAGTGTATAAACCATAAAAATTATGCCTGAACAATTTTATAACAATGATAATTAGATGATTTAATTTATATTTCTTACTCATTCTACTTATTATTTTTTATTAAAATAAATAACTTGTGATTTTAATTATTACTTCAGGATTTAAATATAAAGAAAATACTTACTTCATGCTCCCTACCATAACCAAAGTAACCAGTTGCTCTTCCACTTAAACTCCACAAGAATGGAATGCCTCCAAAGACTAAAACAGCCTATAAGGGGGGAAATATATTATTTTACAGATACTTTTATAAAAATATACTTATGTATTAGCCCCCTAACTGGTTGAAGATTGTAACCCCCAAATTGGTGAAGATTTTGAAAAGAATTACACCTTAGTTTATTTGCACAAATAACTACATTTAAATTACATTTCATAACTTAAATTCAGTCTTTTTTAAACAAAACAAAGAAAGTTACATTTTAAATAAACTAAACATCTAATGAAAACTAATTACTTAAGTGGTCAAATTTATTCAAGCAATGACTGTTTTTAAATAAATATACCATAAAAACCGGCATACAACATGCACTTTTAACACAAAAAATAAGATTGAAATTTACGGGTGTGGGTATAAAAAATGATAGCTTTAAAAATGAAAATAAAGATGACCATAAAAATTATACTTCTACATATATCAAAATATTGTTCATTTTGAAGAAATAACATTCCTTGTGAACTCAAAGGGTTGCACAGTTCAGGGAGTATACTATTTTGTTTTCTAAAGCTTGGAATAATATTTCTAATAAATGACTTCCAAACATAAGAACATTGCACACCTACATTTCTGGCTTCTTTGTAAAAAAGGGGCACATGTTACATCGTCAATATATCTAAAAATTAAAAATTGTAGCTTGAAAGTATAGGTGCATGTTATACATTGGATTTTATGGTATATATTGTGCTTGTTTTAAGATACTCTTTCTTTGATGGAATAATCACGTAACTCTGGAGTACTCTGGAATTTTAGTCATTTTTCACAAAAATATACAATAAGAAAAATAAAACAGCTCATAAGAAAGATTATTGAACCTGAGAAAGTGCATGATTGTTTTTTCATCATTAGCAGTAAATCACAGCATTTAGTGACAATTTTTCATAATGAGAAAATAGTCAACAAGCTAATATGTAAGTGCCTGTCTTTTATAAACCTAATCGTACAATAGGGCTGATACAATTATAAAATTGTTAAAATTAAATTTGTAAGCATATTTAAAACTAAATCTTCTTCAAGTTTAATTGTACCTTTAACATATTGCACTACAAACATGGGAATTAGCATCACTGCTTATCTTAAAGAATGATTAAAACTTTTCAAATTAAGATGCTGTTTTTGGAGCACCTGTCTCGAATGCTAAAAACAATTTATAGTCAAATGCATTTAAATCCATCTTCATTTCTCTAAGGATAATCTTTGAGTTCAATTAAATCTGGCATATTCTTTTTCAACCACAGCTGGGTCACCTTAGTCTTATGAGCAGGAGCAGAATTCTGTAGAAAAGTCCTATCGTTTCCAATAAACAGGTTTACATTCAGGGTTTTCACAATTGGTTCTATGATAATGCTTTGATAAACTTTTGCTGTGGTTTTCACTCCATTCTGATATAAATGAATGAGGACCCTTTATAACTTACACTACACTAAACCCTTATGGAATCTGGATGATGAGCTCTTTGCAAATATTTTTTCTTCTCTTTAGCTTCTTGAGTACTCACTCCTTGCATAAAATGGTCCTTCTAGAGATTGAAAGATTCTTCAACACCAAAAATTTTCTTAACGGTAAACAGAATTTATCTACAGACATTATGAGCATGCAGCTGCAACAGTGCTTTTACTTTAAGGTACCTCTGGCACCTTAATTCCATTGTAAGAAAATGACCAGTTATTCTTTGATAACCTCTTAGACAAAGATCTTCATTTGCAATGCAACATGTTCATTTTGACACCTATATCCGTTTCTCAAGAAGGGTCTTTCGACAAATTTTCTCCTTGGCTGCTTTGACAAGAGTTGGTGTTCACGCCAAGTGCAGATGACCTCATCTACTAAGGCTTGCCATGCAGCTGGTCTTATTAGCTATGTAAATGTCTAAATGTTTAAGACCCTTAAAAATCACGAATGGGCACTTCTTTATTTGATGCAGAAAAATATCTGCAGCACTCTTCTGTTCAAAGTGTTATATCTCTGACTGATTTAAAACAACAAGTGTGAAAGACAATTTTCCAAAAAATATTGCAAACAATTTCTAATCACGAAATTTAAAATCATTTGACATTGTTTGAGTCACAGCAAATGATATCATAAAATTATGTGAACAGAGATACATACAGTAAACATGAGATATAGATATACATATTTTGCATTGAAAACCAATAAAAAATTTATTAATGAAACTTATTTATTTTATACATAGAACATTCATTAGAAAAAGTATACCTGAAAATCTTTAAAGTAAATGCTGTCATTCTTATACCACAATTTAATTAAAGCAAGAATCAGAGTTAGCTTTTAAAAAATAAAAATTTATATGTACATAAATATTTCAAGGAAATAAAAATTAATTTCTAAAAGAAAATGTTTTAAGGAAAAATCTAAAGCATTAAATATAAATTTTTAATTTACTTTTCAACTTACAACAAATGAGACAGAATAACTTACCGTTTGGAAAAGCTGATCATACAAAGAACAAATAAGATTGAACTTGCTTTTATCCAAGTTGTAAAGCCGAGATTTGTTAAAGGTAGTTTGATCAATAACTCCTGCTAATTCTGGAGGAATGGACTTGGTATTCTTATACATTTTATGCTGTCAAAAATTAAAACACATTAAAGCATGCAAAACAAAAATTGTAAAACAACAATTTAAAATAGTCTTCCATTAGAAGGGAAAAGGAGTTAAGTTTGATAAAAGGAAAATAAAGGAATAGTAAGTTTGCTGCCAAGAACAAATGTTAACATGACACACAGCATTAGCAAAAAATTATGTGTGACAATAATAAATTCAAATTACATCACTGCCAGAAAATCAAAATTTAAAAAAATAAACAAAGCAATAAATGTTAGAAACCTATCCTTAATATATTCTGATAGCTGCAGTGTTAATTAAAAAGTAACTAAAGTTATCAGCTCTTACGTTATGATTACATAAACTTAAGAGTATATATTTCAGTTATTCTTTTGTATTTCTTAATTGGAAACAAGTTTATACTGTTTTTGTATAAGGGTAATATTAAACTTGTCGAATATAATCCTTAAAAATAGTTTATTCATGACTTAAAATAGATACAAGTATTGTGTGCATTTCAATGTCTTTTGAAATTAGATAAGATTTAACATTCAACAAAATATGTAAATATAAATAGCAGTGAGATAATGAAATAATGTATTTCCCATGACTTTAAAGAGATCTATTATCCCATAGTTAAATACTACTGTAATTGTCAATTACAGATAATCTTTAAAATAGATTTTAACAAAATCATAATTTTTTGCTCTTAAATTGTCTTCCAATTCAGTTGTTTTTTCTCTATTATTACAAAACTTATTTGCCATATGTTAGAATTGTTGGTATTCTTAACATAACTTAATGCCCCCACCACTGGCATAGCTAGTCTTGAGTAGGCCCAGTATCAAAATTCTTTGGGAACCCCTTAATAGTTTAGAATCATTTGCTTACACATGTAGGGGCCTTTGTAGCTTGAGGGCTCTGTATAATTGATACAGCGATAGTTACACCCATGTGTGCACACACAAAAAAGAAATGAATAAATATCATGTTATCTAATGATCAATTCAACAAATCAGTTTAATTTCTAGGTGAACAATTTGTATAAACTAGTTTTGATATTCCAAAAAAAACTTTGTGTCATATTAAGATTATGGACTTAAAAATAGCTAAAAGGCACAAATTTCAACATATAAGTACTGTACTCATACACACAATAGAGCATTTTCATGCACAATATAATTGTTAATGGTATATACAGGGATGGGGCTATAAGCCTTTCTTTCCCCACAAATCAACAGAATTTTAATTTTTACCACTTTCGTCAAGGTTTTCTTTTTTGAATGAACCGCCTACCCTTTCCTTAATGAGAAAGGTTTGTATGCTACACATAATACATGAAATGGTTCAAGTGTAGTATAGGGGGGCCACTTCGGATTTGGCTATTTATCTTTGGATTTGGCGATTTTTATCTTCATGTTTTGGTGAGATATCAAATTCATTATAAAATAAATAATAAATAATTCCGAAAAAAGTACCTTGGCGACCACTTTTATTCGCCAAAAAAATGGACTGCGCCAAGTGGCCCCCCCTATACTACACTTGAACCACATGAAATTATACCATTCTTTTTTATAAAACGATTGGTTGAATCTTTAATGAAGAGGAAAGATCTTTAATGAAGAGGAAAGATTTGACCTTTATTGATATTTTCTCACACTTATGCACGACAGAAAAAGAATTCTTATACATAAATTCCATATGTGATGCCTACACAGCATTTTTACAACATTCATTTCAACATTAAAAAGTACAATTACTTAGCCATTTTTCCAACCAAATTATTAATCAGTTTACCTGTCTGTATGATAGATAGGTTTCCCAAATATACACTGCCCAAGTAAAGGCTATTATTGCATTCATAATCTGTACCGGCGTCCATGCCGGGGCTAGCAATATATCCCTGATAATAGGAAAATCTAATGCTTGAAGGTATATCTTTTCTATCCAGTCTCGGGCCATTTTTAATTTACTGCAAAGAATGAAAAACTACAAAAATTGACAAAATTCAAAAATGAAGAAAAAATTTAATGTTACGTATACTTGCAGCCCGCCAATGACATTTATTTATTTTTTAATATTTTTTTCTACAGTAGCCTTTGTCGGTGTTGCCATTCTTACTTAAAACTTGACTAACAATGGATCAAAATTCTACTTCTATTTCCTTCTACCCTTGGAAGCTTTTTTCCCCGCATAAAACGTCTTGGTACTTATTTAACTACCCAAAGATGAAAATCTCACAAGATCTTTCATAAAATAATGAAACGGTAGAAAGTGACTCAATGACTTTCAGTCACGTGACCAATACTTCAGAAAAATCGTAATGCAAATACAATTTAACAAAATTTAATATGGTGGTTTGTTTTTTAAGTTGATACGTCATGGATGCTTGAATCAATTACTAAAAGTCTCACACTCGTATTTAGGTTCGGTACAAGCTTGGCACGGGGTTCATCCTTTTCCGTCGAATTCTGGAGTGAGCGTTTATCTACGCCGCACACTAAAACAACACAAGGGCTATTGATAACGGAACTCGCAATTTTAGACTTCGATCAAGTGACAAGGAAGATACCTAAACCGGCACCCTAATCTCCTAATTTTTTCAACATGCCAACGTGAGGATTTTGAGCCACGACAGATTTCATATACATCAATCCCTAAGCACTGCGAGTCTTTAGTGGGATCAGAACGACAACACTAGCCACGAATTCCTGACCATGACCACTAGGCTACCATGGCCTAGCTAATGTCAGGAACTTCCTCCAAAGAAAAACGGAAAAATCACAGCTCTTGAATTCTGATGGTTCAAATACGCTGCATTTCAATCTAAAGTTTTTATTATTATTATTATTAAGAGTTCTAAAATTTTTGCTGTTATAAAAAAATAGAGGTGAATTGACCATTATGGAAGATAATCATGTACTTAGGACACCAAAAAAAAAAATACACCCCGGTATTTTTTTTTTTTTTTGAGAATAACTAATTTACCACAGTCTGTATGGCACATCATTTTAAATGGTCATAATATTTATTGATGTAAATGCCTCACATGAAGTCACGGCAATCCAATGGTCATGGTTAGCATTGTTTCTACCGTGTTATGAGCTCGAGTTATAGTACGATAAAAAATCTACTGTGTGTGGGGGGGGAGAATATAAGTTAAATCTGTCGAATTTCAAAATTCCCACGTTAGAGTAGTGGGGAAGTTTAGAAAGTAGGTTTCTAGTTCAGGTTATGTTCTCGTCACTTGACTATGGTTCAGAATTAGAGGTCTGTCGTTAATACTCCCCTCTTGCATCTGATTGCTACGTTAATTAATAGTCAATCAAGTACTCCTTTAAGTCATTTTCAGCAATGAAATACGTTTAAGGTATCCGACTACGTTCGGAACCGTGATTTTAAAAAAGTGCATAAATGGATAATTTCTGATATTTAGTGCCACTTAGATTAGAATACATGTCTAAAATTGTTTTAAGGACATTATTGCAATACCTCGACAAAAAATTAACTTAGAATAACCTTTTTCAAAACGTTCTCCTTTTATAAAAAATGCTTCTATAATAATATTTTGCTTATGTAAAGTAAAGACTTTTCCAGAGAATCTGAACTAGGAGTTTTCAAAAATTCACATTATTTTCAGAGTTACAACCAATTAAAATAATTATCGGCGTTTTTTTTTCTTAAAATTTATCCCCTCTGTTGTCGTAAAATATGGATAAATCCACTTCTAAGTTATATATTTCAAAAATTCTAGTTGAGCCTCTGTACAGAGGTCAGAGCTATATAAAGGCAAAATAGTATTATAATAGAAGCATTTTTCATAAAAGGAGAATGTTTTAAAAATTGGTCATTTTATATTCATTTTTTGTCAAAATATTGTACTTAAATAATTTTTTATTGTTATAATATTCTTAAAACAATTTTTCTAAACGTTTTCTAATCTAAGTGACACTAAACAGCATAAATATTATCCATTTATAAGATTTTGCAAAATCTCGGTTCCGAACATAGTCGGATACCTTAATTTATTGTCCTGAAAAACGAGGGAGCTAATATTTACTTTTTCGTTACATACATAAACTTTGATGATTCATTAGTATAAATATTGATTTTATATTTGCCTAGGATTACTAAAATCCTTGTAAATGCTTAAAGCAATGATTCTCAACCTTTTTTTTTTTTTTCTTCTTTTTTGCTGCGGTAATAACTGGTCGATACACTAAAATAAAGTAAGTTTAAAAGAATTTTACTGATCTGTAATACATTATGTAAAATAGAGAGTTTGATAATAATTTTCAATGTTAAATAAAATAATATGTGCGACAAACAAAATGCTTATTGAGTATTTAATTACAAATTAATTATAAGAATACATTTAATACGAAATTTGAGCTTGGTGATTTTTGATAATTTCGTTCACATTTGGGCGTAAAAATGATAATGCCACTCTTGTTTAGTCATCTACATTTAAAAGTCTCTCGATCTTTTTTTTTTCATTTTCATGTTTTTTAATGCTGAAAATCCAAATTTGTGCAAATAAGATGTAGAAAATAGTAACAATATTTTTAAACCTTTGTTTGGCTATTATGAGCAAATCGCCTCTAATTTTAGTTCAAAATGAGTTAATTGACTCTTTTAAATGTTTAGATATTAGTTTTTATCTTCAAAGTTAATTCAGATCTGTTATCATAAATGGATTATGAGTCCAATCAGTTTTTTTTTATAACCATGTGACATCTCACGCGTCCTTTCTCTAACATAACCTCTGTGTTCTTTGACGGCCAAGATTAATGGCAAATCTTTTCCAACCCAAATCCAAGAAGTGAAACGAAGGATAGGTACAAATAAGATAACCTTTAAAAAGGCAGAAGTTTTAGTGAGCGCGATGGCAATTTAGAGAAAGTTCAGTTCAGAAAGGATAGAAGTGTAAATTGACAGCTTACCTAAGAATCACGAAAATCTCGCCATTCAACCAAGGTACATACCATTGTACGCCCACTTGGAGAAATATTTGAAGTGGATTGGACGTGGCGTATTCAACCAAGGTAGGAAGATTATATTCTGAACGCGAATATATTATTGAGATTGAGAGTAGGCGGATATAATATAATTATATTGATAAGTGATCTAATTGCGCGATCTGTGTTAATTAAGACTACGTGTTTTGGTTTATTCTCACTTAATATAAGTTGTTCGATATATAAGTAATTTAAGTTAAATTCTTAATAAAAGTCATATTAAGAATTCTAAAATGTCTCATCATTTCGAGAATCCCACACCTCTAACTTACGCTGAAACCCCACGATATAGTCCACGAAGATCGACCATGTCGCAACCATCTATCCACGAAAGAATAAGTTAAATATACCATGAATACCCTCTGTTTATTTTTATAAAACGATGGAATAATTCGGTCTCGGATTTTATTTTTTTTTTCAGAGTATAATTAATAATTTTAAAATATTTGGCGGCACAATGGTTGAGAATCTTTTGCTGAGGGCCTAAAATTTTAATCCAACACTGAATAAAAGCGCAAGCTTAAACAAGTTTTCATCATTAAATCAGGAAGTAAAGTAAGGGGTAATCACAAGTAAATCGTGGCCTGATGTCCCAGACCTACTTTAAAAAGTTTGAACCATGTTAAACCTGACGAGACTCAAACTCCTCTCGGTGGCTTGTTATGAAAATTTGTGGAGTGGAGTGCGAGCTCAGGTATCATTCTCATACTTGACCACGGTTCAATATCATTGCTCAAAAACTTCAAAAATCTGAAAACTATTAATTTTTTTAAATATATTTATTATTACTGTGCATCTATTTTCTTATTGTAAATAACTCCTGCAAATTTAAATGATTTCGTTAATGTAATTTTGTGGTCCTCTTGTAGTTGCTGTGAAGATAGCTTGTATTCCCGGCAGAACGGATTAAAACTCTTTGGGTGAGCTTGGTCTCCTAAAGCAGTGGTCTCCAAACCCCAGTCCGTGGACCGGCACCGGTCCGTGGATCAAATACTACTGGTCCGCACAAGAAACATTAAATTATTTCCATTTTATTTACTGCGGTATATTTTTCATGGGTTTGTGGGCTACTTTTTATGAAAATCACTTTATATCAGGCATGTCAAACTCATATGATATTGCGGTCCACATGATCTATTTTATAATAAGTCGAGGGCCGCATGCTCTCAATGTTCAAAAAATTAATAAAACACGATTTGTAAAATGATTATGTTATGCATTTATTAAACTCAATGGCAAGGGTTTTTTTAATATAAAAACAAACAAAAATAAAAGTTTTATAAGAAATTATTATTTAAGAATTCAAAGTTACCAAAACTTTAAAATGCTTCAAACTTTGCATTTTTTTTTTTAAATTTTTTTTTTAAATTTTTTTTTTTTTTTTTTTTGGTATTAAAAAGTAAAATATGCCTCACTAATTCTGTTGTATTATTTTTTTTTTATAATTCTACAAAAGATATCAACTGAGTTGGCCAGGTCCTTTAGCCATTGTCCATCTTTTAATTCTGCACATTCATATTTTTTTATTTCTAAGAAATTTATGATTTCGTCCAGCAGTTTGAAAAATCGTTTAATTTTTAAAGATATAAAAATAATTCGAGTCTTAAAGGGTTATCCCAGTTACTAAATGTAATGTATGGTACTTGACACTTGGATCACAAATTAATATTAATGTATGAATAAGTTATACTACTACGTTAAACAATTTTAATAAAAAATACAGATTTTTAAAAATTGTTTTTTCATAAAATATCTATAATATGTTGATCTACTTTAAATGTTATTTAAAGAAATACTTTTCTAAGGTGCAGGGGAATGTGGGGTTCCCCGAAAATCCCTTATAATTAATTCTAAGGGTCCCGTGAGCCGAAAAAGTTTGACGATCATTGAAGTAAAGGAATAGAAATAGTACTTAAAGAATACCTTCTTTAAATACTTCTTCTGATACGACCGAAAATAAAATTTAGGAAGAAGTTGAATAGAGGCAGTAAATTTTCAAAAAATAATTTGGTCTCAGTTTAATTTTATCTGTGTTCTGGCACATTTTAACAACAGTGGAAACTAACTCAGATTTCTGGAAATAATCACAATTTATGTATACTCGTATCAAGGAGAAAAGCGCCTCACACACACACACATCACGATATCACAGGAACTATTAAAACTATAGACTTGAAATTTGGTAGGCATGTTCCTTTTATGGAGTAGAGATCCGCTAAGAATGGATTTTGCGAAAATCGACCCCCAAGCGGCGTAGCTGGGGCTTAAGAGGTGTTATATATAATTATTCCTGTTT
This sequence comes from Trichonephila inaurata madagascariensis, assembly GCA_019973955.1. NCBI lineage: Eukaryota > Metazoa > Arthropoda > Arachnida > Araneae > Nephilidae > Trichonephila > Trichonephila inaurata. Next base: position 62,516 of record BMAV01011013.1, read on the forward strand.
TAAAACTATTAGACTTACAGACGACATTTAGCAAGTGAGCTGCTCCTTTCATAGATTAGAATTTCGCTACAAAAAAGGTTTTGCGAAAATTTACCCCAAAGGCGCGTTGCGGGGGTGTCATGGATATTATAGATAAATATTTCCGTTTTTAAAATATTATAAACATTCAGACTTGAAATTTGGTATGTTTCTGTCATAGATAGAAATCTACTACAAAGGAGGTTTTGCGAAAATCGATCCCCTAAGGGTCATTGTGGGGGTGTCAGGGGTGTTATAAATAATTTTCTCCGTTTTCAAACTATCAGACTTACAGGCTTGAAATTTGGTAGGTAGATTTCTTTCATGGAGCAGCGATCTGCTACAAAAAAAGTTTTATGCAAAAACCGACTCACAAAAGGTGATGCGGGACCTTAAGGGGGGCGATAATTGATTATTTCCGTTTTCGAACTATGAGAAGTAAACGCTTAAAAGTTAGTAGGCACGTTCCTTTTACGGAGTAGAAATCTGCTATAAAAGTGATTTTGTGAAAATCGAAACTTAAGGGGCGTGGAGGGGAAAAGGGGCGTTATGGATATTTATTTCCGTTTTTAAACTATTTGATGTAGAGTCTTGAAATTTGGAAGACATGTTCCTTTCATGGAGAAGAGATCCGCTACAAAATGTGTTTTACAAAAATCGACCCCCAATCCCCAAGGGTCGTTGTAAGGGCTTAAGATGCGTTATAAATAAATATTTCCGTTTTTGAACTATTCCGTTTGAGAGGAACATGTCTAACAGTTTTCATGTCGTTAGGTCTATACCGACATGAAAATTGTTAGGCATGCTCCTTTCACAGATTAGAGTTCTTCTAAAAATAGATTTTGGTTGCGAAGGGTTGAGGGGAGTTATAGAAAAAAAAATCTATTTCTTTGAATTGTTATAGACCCACATACTAGAAATTTGTTAAGCATGTCCTTTTGGTGGAATAGAGATCCACTAAGAAGGGATTTTATGATAATCGCGTTTCCGAGCGAAGCGGGCAGTAGCGGCTAGTTTAATTACAGAAACCCAGATCACAAAGGACTTTGATGGTTTTTCCTATTAAGATTGTTATCAAATATGGAATGTCTTGTGAAGCTTTTGAGGAATTCAGATCCTATGTATTCAAGGATGATTGTTTTATTAATGTCGTACTTTGAAGCTACACGAGAGCTTTTGACTACGGAACTCGCAATTCTGAATCATGGTCAAATGACAAGAACGATTTGAGTTATGACAAAACTCTCTAAACTTCCCCACCATGCCAACGTAAGGACTTTGAGCCCCCCTCGACAATTTTAATATGTATCATTTCCTCCACAACTCGAAAGAAAAACGTCTGCCACGAGTTCACGATCATGGCTATAGTGGCCATTTTATAAATAGGAGGTTCGTAATGGAATTGCAAAGTTAACGTGATACCACATTTAAGGATCTTAACCTTGTACGGAAGCCTAGGTAGCAGAGTGGTCGTAGTCGCGAAATCTACGTTGGTGTTGTCAAGTATCGGGTTCGAATCCTGTTACCACTAAAGACACATCGTGTAGAGGGGCTGATGCACTTTAAATCTGCCGAGGCTCAAAATCTTTCCGTTGGAATGATGTGGAAGTTTGGAGAATAGACGGGATGCCAGCTCAGGTTTCTGAACGAGGTTCCATATTGCGCAGTCCTCGCCTATAGTCCTTTAGTTGTGTTTGAGTGCGACTCTAATCAAAAAACAAATTCAAACTTCTTGTAGAGAATTTGCAGAAGGATTTTATGATAGTATATGTTTAGATTCCTGCAAATATTGCCCTCAAACTTGAACATTTTATTAAATGTTTTCGTAATGAGTACATTTAACGATAGAGAAATGAATAATAATTTTTTAGCCTTTGGCAAAAGAATGAGATGCTTACTTGATAAATATTTAAATACCTATAACGTCAAATGTGAAGAGAAATATTAAACTCCTTTAATATTTCTCTTTCCTCCTTGAATTCTCTTGAGGTATTCGACTACGTTCGGAACCGTGATTCTGCAAGAGCGTATAAATGGATAATATTTATGATATTTAGTGTCACTTAGATTAGGGAATGTATATAAAATTGTTTTAAGAATAGTATTACAATGAAAAATTATTTAAGTACAATATTTTGACAAAAAATTAACATAGAATGACCCATTTTCAAAATATTCTCCTTTTGTGAAAAATGCTTCTATTCTAATAATATTTTGCCTGTATATAGCTCGAATCTCTGTACAGAGGCTCAACTAGAATTTTTGAAATATATAACTTAGAAGTGGGTTTATCCATGTTTTACGACAACAGGGGGAGAAATTTTAAGAAAAAAAACGCCGATAATTATATTTTAATTGATGGTAACTCTGAAAATAATGTGAATTTTTGAAGACTCCTAGTTCAGATTCTCTGGAAAAGTCTTTACTTTACATAAGCAAAATATTATTATTATAGAAGCATTTTTTATAAAAGGAGAACGTTTTGAAAAAAGGTTATTCTAAGTTAATTTTTTGTCGAAGTATTGTAATAATGTCCTTAAGACAATTTTAGACATATATTCTAATCTAAGTGGCACTAAATATCATAGAAATTATCCATTTATACCCTTTTTTAAAAGCACGGTTCCGAACGTAGTCGGATACCTTAAGTGTATTTCTTCATATAACAGCATAATCGTCGAGATTCAGAAGAAACTCTTAAAAATTTAAAAGATAAAAACATCTCAATAGATTTTGCATTTGTTTGTGGACACTCGGTCGTTCTTGGAAATGAGTGGGACGATTGGCTTGCAAAGACTGCAACCAAGCACAAAATTGACATTGAAGTTAATATTCCTAAATCATTTTACAAGATTACGAAAGAAAGAGCGGTGAAGTCTTGGAACCAAGAATATCACATTTCAAATAAAGGGAGCTTAACAAAGAATTTTTTTCCAACCATTAATGAGAGACTGTCCTACCATCATTTTTATACTAATTACAAAATAACCCAATTTCTAACTGTGTGATATGGTCGTTCTATGGCGACCATATCTTTGGTTGTCAGCGTGAATTAGAGGTGTGGGATTCTCGAAATGAATCGACATTTTAGAATTCTTAATATGACTTTATTAAGAGTTTAACTTAAATTTCTAATATATTGGATAAACTTATATTAAGTGAGAATAAACCAAACACGTTGCTGTAGCTAAACCTGATCGCGCAACTTGGATCACTTATCTAAATAATTATATTATCCGCCTACTTTCAATTCTAATAATATTACAAGTTCTAATATCAAATAATCAGTTCTACCTTAAATCACGCAAAGGTTCAATCAATTTCAAAGAGACTTTTTGACACGCGTGCAATAGTATGCACCTTGTAGTAATGGCTAGGAATCTGTAGTCTTTGATAGGCCGTCAAATTACACTTCTATCTCTTCCAAACAGAACTTTTTCTAAATTGCCATTCCGCTTACTAAAACTTCTGTTCTTTTAAAGGCTATCTTATTTGCATTTACAATTACATTTCACTTCTTGGATTTGGGTTGGAAAAGATTTGCCATTAATCTTGGCCGTCAAAGAACCCAGAGGTTATGTTACAGAAAAGACGCGTGAACCTGTCACAACTGATCATGGCAACTTTAAAAGCTACATAAACAAATTTAGCTTAGTTCCGTCATTTTCCTGTGATTGTGATATTGGTGGTGACGAAATTGATGAACATGTGCTCCTTCTATGTTCCAAGTTTGAAAGAGAACGAAATATCCCAAGACTGGCTTTCAAGGGACTTAATATAAATTGGCCTCCGAATCTTCAGCAACTTCATTCCATCAGAAGTGCTTTTAAAAAGTTCTGTGAATTTGTTGTAAATATATTTGTAATCCTTCATAACCTCAAAGTATTTTTTTTTTATTCCCTTGATTCCCTTCATTCCTTGGTAATGTATAATTAATGCTTAGTTCTGTGAGCCCCGTGTGATACTTTGTGGTGCACGGGGATTTAATAATTGTTTTCAATAACAATAATAATAATAAAAAACTCGTTTAAGTAATCCATTTTCTAAATATGCGAAGAATGAAGTTAAGCAGTGCCCGTTTATTCATTGGGTGCTTAGGGCGGGCGTCCAGGGTCCCGGGGCCTGGAATGGCCCAAAAGAGCCAAGATAAGCTGGACTTAACCAGATTTTCTGGTTATAAAATTCGATCTTCCTATGCCAAGGGGACCTGTAGATCTTCTGTATCCAGAGCCCGAAATAAGTTTAAATCGGCACTGAAGTTAAGAATAAATAAATTTTAGGAACAAAAGAATTTTTATTTAAAAATAAATTACTTACTGCTATTTTAAAAAATTATTTTATTTAACACCATTTTAGGTATTTTCTGGATCCTTGTTAAAATACATTCAATGTTATGAGTATTTTATTTCAATCCACCAGAAATTTTAAGAGAAATCTCATTCTATAAAACTTTCCCCACGTACAAGAATTTTTGCTGTAAATTTATACGCACCTTAGAGAGTTACATATCTGAGGTGGTCTTCGGAAAGAAGACGCATTTTATGTTGAAATAATTAACTTTTTATCCGAATTCTTTAAAAACATTAGGATTAAAATTTAAATGCAATCATTTATGACATTGCGGAGTTATTTATCAATCTAAATGGCAACACTCGTATTTATTATGTATTTCAGGTTTTGTGTATGTTGGCAGAAAATATATTTATTCTTGTGTGTGTATTCGAAATAAATTATTGAATTTTGCCAAACGATTAAAATGTTTGTTTTCTCCTTCTTGTAAAAGGTTAGATATTTATTCCGATAGCTGCTTTCATGTTTCCTAAGTATTTTTTCCCTCCAAAATTAACTTAATCTTGTTTTTTTTTTTTTTTTTTCTCCCTAACTTAGTAACCACTATCAAAATGCAAATTTTATTTACTCCATTCTTTTGAAACTGATGAACGACTTGTTTCGGTTGACAAATACAAGTAGCATTGACGCCATTTCTTTATTCCACGATACAATGAACCCCGGAGTTCTGTTACTTTCCACCAATGGCACGGCGATCTCGTAAGAAATCACCTCAAGAGGAAGGGGAAGGGGATGCATGAAAGGGGGTCATGGAGCGTAACGTTCGGCGCGTGCCCGACACGCGATCAGACGACTTTTAAACACAGAGCGACGCGTGTCAGGAGAGATAGTTTCGAACGCCGTGCCGTAAGAGACGAATGGTAAGAAAGAAATATTGAATCAGCACTGCACTTTGCATATTCATCTCAACACACCGATAATATGCACTTGGATTACTTTATTAATAATTTATTTACAATTTGATTCTTCAATAAATTCGGAATTTTGAGCTAAAAGTATTATTCCTACACCAAGATGGATATTTTAATCAGGAAATGTATGTTGGTATTAATTACTTGAAAAGTTTATGTGGTTTTTTATTCGCCAAGTCTTTTGCACAAGTCTATCTTAAAAAGAAGAAAAATAATTATAATTTTTTCAAAATAATATATTTTTTCATCTGCTTTTAATTGTTTATTTTTTATTTTGATAGTTTTTTATTATATTTTATTATACTCTCATTTTTTAACAATTTCATACTGCAATATTATTCAGTGGCGTACACATGGGTGGGCATTCAGTGTTCAAACCTGTTCCATATAGAACAATTCATTATTAATTTTTAGTATAAGGATTACGCCTGTGCGCTTTCACCTACCTTTTTTATTTTATTTTTAAATATAACTCCTCTCACATAAAAGTAGTAAGTACCTTTTAAGGAAATGATGGGAATGTTTACTTTGTTCGATAACATTTTTCTTTTTAGCTAATCTGATATTTGTTCTCGATACAAGTCGCTAAACCTATCAACAATCTGCTTTCAAAGTAATATAAAAATTATTGACTTGCGAATGCGGCTAAAATTAAAAAATTGATTTGTGAATTTGTCAACATTTAAAATATTCAGTAATTTGTATTTACTTTCGATATCTTGATATTCTCTTTAAAAAAAATCTCTTTGGTTTAATTTTTTTTTCATTTATTACTTGTAATTTGTCATCCATTTATTAAATTACACACATTACTTACAAAAGGTCATAATATAACTCGTTTATTCAGTTGAGGTGCTAGCAATGGCGCACACAAGGGGAGGGGGTTCTGGGGGTCCGGCCCCCCCAAAGCCCTTGATTTTTTTTCCAATTGATTGTAATTCTTAGTAAATAGTAAGTAAAATTTAATTAAATATTTGTTATTTATGTTTAATTCTATTAATTACTGCTAATTATTTATTCAATAATTAGTTTTTTGCTGTTTTTTGTCCCTGAAAATCGACAAAATCGAAAGGAGCATGATACAAGAAGGGTGGACTTTTGACCCTTCCCCCCCCCCCCTTGAAAAATTCCTGTGTGCGCTTCTGGGTGCTTGTAATGATAAATAAAATCGAAAGACTAATATGGTTTTCAATTGAGATCTTCCCAGATTTACGCAACGTATTGGTAACAACGCTCTCACGGTTTTGAATCGCAATCTTTGTACGAGTCCATCAAATTTATTAGTATTTTAATTTCGAAACGTGAATGTACCAATCTAAGTAAAGATTTTTTTTTTCATTTAAATACAATGAAAATCACTAGAGACGAAACTGAGGGGACTGAAATATTTTTTCGTGTTAAAGGATACTGTAAAAACAACGTATATCAAAAAAATTAAGTTTATTAGAGTTCATTTCATTTACATCGATACGTACGCATGCATGTATTTAATAAAGATCAATAAAACAAAAACACTTACTAGAACTTTAGGCAATTTAATTCAAAATTTTGAAGTTCTTTGAAAAACAAAACATTTATTGAGTTTTTCGAAAATAATCTGATATATTTCTTTGCATTGTCTTTTTTAGCATCAGATTGTCAACAAATTGTTCAATGTCATCCATTTTGTTATTCATTTCGCCATTGAAATGGGCGTCTAAATAACTGCGCATACTTTTCATGATGATCCGCATTTTGTATGACGTAAGAATAGAAGCTGCATTATTCATTACATTTTCGTCGTCGGAATCTGCATCAAAGATATTTTTTGAGCTTTGAACAATGTCAAAAATGGTTTTTGTCTGCCATAATTGGGTCAATACACACATTATCATAATCTGCTGCAACGGACTCTTACGATGAATACAACAGAACAGTCTAGTTCGGATGGTGTTTTTTATATTTTGTTCATCCCTAAAAGAAAAATCTTTTTGTGTTAAGCGATTTTCGTTTCATGTTAAGAGAAAAAAAAAGAGTGTATGACCCCACGATAGAAGTAAAAACTTCAAATTTTGTAATGTTATTTCAAGGATTAATTAGGTGAATAAAAGCAAAGGGATATTAGTATTGTCATATAAAATTATTTATTCATATGTCTGTACACATACAGTAATATTTTTTGCCAAATGTACAATCATATTTGTGAATTAATTGCATTCTAAGAAGGAAACAAAAGATTTATAGTAACTGAAATAGGTTATAAATTCTTTAGATTCAAAATTATTTAAATATCTAAAAAAAACTCCAGTGAGCGTTGTTCCGTACTTCGTCGAGATTTCATTTGACATGATTAAATTGAATTTTCATTTTGAAAAATCTACAAAAAGCTTTGATTTGTCTTTTAAAAAATCTACATTAAAATACTCACTTAAAATAATAGGCAATTTGTTCAGAAGAGTTGATCCGGCTTCAGTGTAGGCAACTATATTTTTGTAAATGAGTTCGATAATTTTCTCTACACTTTGATTTGGTTAAATATAAATAGCAAACACATTAAAATTATTCGTCCATTTTTTGCTCTACATTTCGCTGCATAAATTTCTCTGATACATGACTCATTAAACCCAAATGAAACAGTAGTATTGTTACGAGCTTTACAAACCAAAGCGTAACAATGCTTGGCTTTTTAAAACGCATCATTCAAGTTCACTCTCCAGCAAAATGCGCCTAAAGAAGATATCGCTTCAAAAATGTATGAAAATACATATTAGTTTGCTGGGACCATTGTATTGTTTCGTGTTAACCGATATTTCGCCTTAAGCATTTTTACATCACTGTATTCTGAATTTTAGCAATTGCTTATATTTTCGATATAAATATCCATCGAGACTGAAACAGAGTAGGTTTTTCCTCTATTGATAAAACTTCCACGGTCTTCATAGTAAAAATTAGTTCCGTAGAAAAATGCTTAACTTGACGAACAAAATTAGTGATTATATCGTAATTTCTTTTTTAGAGTATGCTAAAAATGACAAACGTAAATTATATACAAACAAGTGATACAAAAAAATTTTAAAATCAATTCCTACTTTGGTGGTACCATCTTTTGCAGCTAGTTGTAACTTCGTCAGAAACAGGGCAGAATAAATTTAAAGTTAAAAAATTAAATTTAATTAATGAATTAATAGTTAAAAAAAACTGTATTTCCCTCTAAGCAAACCTTGCTTTCCTATTATTATATAAGGGAATCACCATGAAGATAAGAGAATGAATCCCATAAACTTCAAATCCTTTCTTGCAGCATAATTTTTAATAAAGGTCACTTTCCACATGCACGAAAAGAAATATTTATTTAATATACATCACTACCTTGAAAATTTTGATCAAATCATTCTTTTAATTTCGCCATTTTAAAATTCAAGTAACTGTGTGTCTAAATCTGTTTAGATTACACGATGATTAGAAAGTCCCAGGTGTTAAAAATACTTCATCTACAAAAAAAAAAAACTTTTTTTTATAAAGTTCATACTTTTTTCTAAAGACCGCAATTTTATAAAGTTGTTATCTCAACAACCAAATAAGAGATACTTCCACGAAATTTTTCGTACAAAAGTTTTCCAATGACATTTTCTGGGAAATGGATTAAAAAATTTGAAATTGAAAAATGTTGTTCAAGTTTATGTAATTGAATTTTCTTCCAAAATATTTGAAAAATTATTCGAAAATTCTTAGTTTTTAGCTTTAATTGGCAACATCCTCCGATTCAATCACAATAATATAAAAATTCTGATACATTCAATAGAAATTAATAAAGTATGCTGCAAATTTTTGATACATTAAAACATTCTTTAAAGCAGACGATTTGAGAAAAAGTTTCAAAATTTGATCAACTAAAAATACATATACAGTGGGCCACAAAAGCGATTTCTTATAAAATTTAATGTTTTCGACTAATAAAAATTAATATATTGTAATTGTAATTTTTTTATGATATCTGCAACTTGTTCTTAATGGAATGACATAAATAATTTTTTAAAAATAGTATAATTGTTTTTTAAAAAAATTAATAATCTAAAAGCTACTAAAAAATAACGCCACAAAAGTCTTCGTACAATTAACAAAAATCTCAACTTAGCTTTAAATATGGTATTTCTTTCTTAATTAAGTACTTAGTAGGATATCTTTTAGTGTCCACAACAACTTTTAAGGGTCTTGGTATAGATTTAATCAGTTTTTTGTAATTTTTGCATCGATTTTCCTCCATTCTTCTGTGATTATTGTTTTTACTTCACATTTTGTATTTATTTGTCATGTTTTCTTTTTTTTTTACGTCAAAATCTCACCAAATATGTTCTACTGGGCTAAATGAAGTGATTGAGGAGGTATTTTCATAATTTGGGGACAGTTAGAGAAAGACCAGTGGCGTACATTGAGAACAGTGCGCTTGGCGTCACTATCCTGTAAGAAAATAAATTCGTTTCGAATATCCAAATTTTTTGGGCGTATAATTTAAAATTTCTCTTTAAAATATTTAAATAGAGCTCATGATTCACAGTATCAACAAAATTACTAAATTACCTCATTCTGTGGCCGATTTACACCCCCACACAAGAACACTTTCATCTCCATGTTTTATCGATCCAACTAGTTTCTTGGGATTAAGTTTCCGAAAATTCAAAATTGATAGTAAATTGATTGGTATGGCAGATCATTCAACATTTTTGGTTCTGATGGGCCTATAATAGCTTGTAAATGAAAAAATAAGGAGTTTAATCTCAGGAATTTATGTGGAACAAGAACTCCACATCCATGCTTCAGCATTGAAGTAAAGGTGTTCTGGTGTGGGGGTGTAAATTGGCCTCAGAATTAGGTAATTTGGTACTTTCTAATGGTATTGTGAATCATGAGCTCTATTTAAATATTTTAAAGAGAAATTTTAAATTATCCGCCCGAAATTTGGATATTGGAAACGACTTCATTTTTAACAGGATAATGACGCCAAGTGCACTGCTCTCAATGTGCGCCACTGGTGTCTCTATAACTGTCCCCAAATTATGAAAATACCTCCTCAATCACTTTATTTATCCGGTAAAACATATTTGGTGAGAATTTGAAGTAAAAAAAAGAAAACATGACAAATAAACACAAAATGTGAAGTGAAAACAATAATCACAGAAGAATGGAGGAAAATCGATGCAGAAATTACAAAAAAAAAATACCGATTAAATCTATACCAAGATGCTTAAAAATTGTTGTGGATACTAAAAGATATATCCTACTAAATTAAGAAAGAAATAAAATATTTAAAGCTAAGTTGAGATTTTTGTTAAGTGTACGAAGACTTTTGTGGCGTAATCTTTTAGTAGCTTTTTGATTATTAATTTTAAAAAAAAATAGTTTTACTATTTTTAAAAAATTAATTATGTCATTTCATTAAGAATAAGTTGCAGATAGCATAAAAAAATTACAATTACAATATATTAATTTTTATTAGTTAAAAACATTAAATTTTCTAAGAAATTGCAAGTGTACGAACACTTTTGTGACCCACTGTACGTATATTTTTTATAATTGTATTTATTATTATGCATAAAACTGAAATTAAAAATGTAAAAACATTAGGGAATTTTGGAACAACTTTTTTACATGTCTAAATCCCATTGGATGTTTTTCGAAGAAAGGATATATTTTTGCTTTAACGAGTGCCCAATTTTATATTACAATTTTGTACAAATCATTGATTTACATTTTGAAATTCATTGATAAGGAACTATCTTTCTTTCCTTCGAGAAAAGACCTTGATTCAAAACTTAAAATGTATATATATATATTTATGTTATACGAAATTTACGAGTTTCTGAATTTTAAGGTTTTTACACATTTATTGTTGTAACCGATAGATTTTTTTTTAGTAAATAAAAGAAATTTTAATTTTCATTAGATATTAAGTACGAGAAAAGCTATATCAGACTGGAGCTACATACTGTGTGTAAAGTTAGAACAATATAGTCATCTAAAAACTACCGAAAAATCAATCGTTATTTTGAAAATAAATTTTTTTTTCAGAAATCTCTCTTTAAGATAATTTGCAAAATAAACTTTTAAATGCATTAAAATTTTGAATAGGAAAGAATTGTAAAAAATTAAAACTAATAGGTTTTCCAAAATTATCTGAAATAATGACAATCTATTACTTCCAGCTCAAATCTCACTAAAACTGCGGTGACCGTGTTAGCCTAATGGTTATGGTCACGAACTACTAGCTGGTTATGGTCATGAAACACTAGCTGGTTATGGTGAGGAGCTACTAGCTGGTTATGGTCAGGAACTATTTGCTGGTTATGGTCAGGAACTACTCAGGTCAGGAATTCATTAAAATGAATAAACTTTTTCCTAACAAAATTAGATTCTTAAATATTTGCGTTTAAAAGCATTTTGTGAGCGCATCTCTTTGTTTACAGCTTGACTCCCATTATGTCCATTCTTAGTTTTATTGTACAGTGGTGATATAATTTTACGAATGTGTTTGCAGGGACGTCTTATAAAAGACTATTTGAGGCCCTGGGCCCAGAGAAATCTTAAGATTTTTTGAGGTCTTGAGCCCCTACGCAAAAATAGGCCCTACCTGAAGTCTTTAAAAGTAGACAGTATATAGCATGCATTGTCAAATACTCATTCAGACGGTAATTTGAAACAAAGAAATGCGCACGACTCACAATCTCAAAAACCTAGGAACAAACCGGCTCGACCGATGGCGGTATTTCAACTAAATAAGTTGAATGACTGTTTATGGTATTTGGCCTAGGCCTAGACATGGATAACTGCCATCACATAATAATACAGTTTTACTCAGTAGCGCACAGATGAATATTTCAAGGGGATCCAGGGTTTATAGTCCATCATTCTCACATTATACTCCAGTACGCCGCCTCAACATATTCTTTTGATTTTGTCGATTTGGGGGAACAAAAAACAGTAAAAAATTAATTATTGAATAAATAATTAACTTTAATTAATGAAATTAATTATTAATAACAAGTACTAAATTAAATTTTACGTACTATATACATAGGATTATAATCAATCGAAAAAAAATCAAGGGCTATGGGGGGGTCTAGACCCGAGAGCCCCTCCCCTACTTGTGAGCGCCACTGGTCTAACTTTTGCCAGCTGACATGCAGTTTGAAATTCCCTGCTTTTCGGCTAATATGTACTAGAATAATATTTGACCATTAAAATTATCCGGATCATGATCTTGTTAAGACAGAGTCGAGAACGAAATGAGGCCCCCACCGAAGGTGAGGCCCTGAGCCCGGGCCCAGTTGGCCTGTGCCTTAAGACGTCCCTGTGTATTTGTAATTACTTTTTGCGAATAAAAAAAAACTATGGTCACCCCTTGATAATTTACTACTTCCGCTTACACGTTTGCAATTTTTTAGAGAATTCTTTTTCAAAAATTCAAAATTTTTGAATAAAAAAGTATCACATGCTAATAGCGCAACATAACAATGTAAAAGTAAATTTTAAAAGAATGAAAATACACAAAAAGATGTAGAGAAAAGTTCTTCCTAAAACAAATTTTCTGTTAAGCTGCATTTATGAGACATAAAAAAGAATGAATGTTTTTTTTCAATTAAATGTTTAATATCCCACTAGAATATAAATCAGTTTATAAAGAGGTACAATTTTTAAAACGAAGTGAATAATAAATTCAATATATTGACTATTTATTTTTATAATGAAGGAATTGGAACGTAAAAACAATGAAATAAATGTAATTGGAGAACAATCTTAAAATTTAAAAGTGCCAAAGAGAAAAAGATCGAATTTTGTTTTTCATTTTCATGTTGAAATTAACAATTTAAAACTAAAATGCTATGAAAACTTTTAAAATTGTAACGAATTTACGAAGTGAAGGGGGATTTAATTTTTTTTATTAATCATTTCATACCGACATTTGTTCTGAACTCTTATGATTTAATAACATAATTTCAAAATTAAAGAGTTTCCATTGTTTTGAAATTTGATAATTCCTTTTCATGCTTTTTAGAACTTGAGCTCTTTAATAAATATATTTAAATATATATTTAATAAATAAATTAAAAGTAAAAATTCTCCCTTTAGATTAATAAGAAGTTCCAGTTGAATTAAAAGCTTTGAACTTGTATACGCAATAATTTTTAAAATAATTTCATTACAGTTATGTGTGTGTGTGTGGCTTCAGTTAAACAAAGAAAAATTTTTTATACAAAAAGAAACTTTTTAGTTTTGCTATTTCTTATTTATTCTCCCTTCACTAAAACGTTTTACATAGATAATCTTCCTTAATAATTATAATTTATTGAAATAAATCAAAATTAGTTCATTTTTTTTATTATTATTATAATGGAAATAAAAGGTATTTTTCCGATAAAAAATATCAAAGATGTTAGGAAATACATAAAAATTTATATCTTGTTAATAAAATACAATGAACTGAGAAATAATTTTAAATCTTATTTCTAGAGGTATAAGAAAAATAAAGCATATTAAAAAGCTGTATTTTATTTCATTTTTTGTTTTTTTTGTTTTTATAGTTTATTAACTTTCAGCGTACAAATGTTATAAAGATCTTTTTTAAAATTTTATAAGGAAAAATAGTTTACAAGTTCTTTGTAAGCTATTCCAAAAGTGGTACATAAAATCGTTAAAATTAAAAGCAGTTTTCTTTCGTATGAAAAAATAAATATTACTACGATGTAACATTCTTGAAAAATTCTCGAAATAATAAAAAGAAAAGATTCAGTAATTTTTCACTATTCGATTTAAATTTAAATTTCTTAATTTGTGTTGAAAAAAATAGTAACGTCCTTTTTCAACCAGCTGGCATTTTTGCAAGGAAGGTCTTATCCTGTTATATTCTTGTTCGGGAGGGACCCCAATTGTAACCGCTCCAAACAGGCGTAACGCGACAGCTGTGTTCGCCATCTGCTGCTCGACCCTGCAAACGCGTTTCTGCAGTCTAAATCTTCTTCCTCCTTTCCTTTATTTTTTGTTTTACTTTTTCTGGATCGTCTTAAAATATGTCCATTATTTATTAGAATGTATTAATAACCACTATATGAATACTTTGTATTTTGAATATCTTAATAAAGAAAAAATTTCAGGGATAATCAACCTGGCAAAAAAAGATAAGATTGCAGTAAAGTTAGGCCTACTTAGGAGAATTTTAAAGAGTTATTTTACAGTTTTAAAGTTGTCATACATTAAGCACTTTTTAAAATTTATATTGATAGATGTACTTATCTTACATACGTTGTATTTTAAAAGCTAAAAAAATGATCGAAAAAGAATTATATATAAAATATCAAAGGAAAAAAATAAACTTACTTCGGGTATCCATTTTTGTAGCACGATCTTTAGAAGATATCTTAATTTAGCTAAGTGTTTTGTCATGCTTAAAAGAAAAAATAAATCAATGTTAATTTGATACTGAGTGAATTTGTGCCGCAATTATTAATTCCATTCCATTGCAAAATTTTTCTTTGAATTAAATTTAAGCAATATTTCAAATTTGGAAACAGTACAAATCTTTCTTTTTTTTTGTCGAATGGAGATTTTGCAGATTCTTGTTCCAATTTATAAATTGCAATTATAACTAGTTTTAGAAAAATGATACGTTTAAACTTCTAATTAAATGAAATACTTAAAATTTTATTTGATTTATTCAGAAGTAATTCAATTATAATAAAATACTTTGCTTTTTCTTGAAATTTTCATTTACTGAATATTTTTTGGAATCAGAATTTTCTTATTCTAGATTGACATATAGTGGACCACAAAAGAGTGTTCGTACACTTGTAATTTTCTGTAAAATTTAATGTTTTCGACTAAGAAAAATTAATATATAGGAATGGTGATTTTTTTATAATATCTGAAACTTGTTCTTATTGGAATACCACATTATTGTTTTTTTAAAACATAGAACAACTATTATTTTGAAAAATTAATAATCAAAAAACTACCAAAAAATTACGTGATGGAAGTCTTCGAACACTAAAAAAGAAACTCAACATAGCTTTAAATATTGTATTTGTTTCCTAATTTAGTAAGTGAGATATCTTTTAGCGTCCTCAACAGCTCAACAGTCTTGGCATGGGTTTTATCAGCTTTTTGTAATTTCTTCATCGATTTTCCTCCATTCTTCTGTGATTATTGTTTTTACTTCACATTTTGTATTTATTTGTCATGTTTTCTTTTTAAGGTATCCGAACACGTTCGGAGTACTTTTTGACAAAATAACATATTTAAACATTATAAATGCTTTTTTAGGACACAATAGCAATAAATACTAATATTTAACCAACAATATTTAAAATAAATTGTCTAAATTCCACAAAAATCCCAATTTTAAGTGAAATTTTAGCAATATTTTTGTAACACTTCAAAGCAATTAGAGAAAAAAGTAATAAACTTATATTAGTAAAAGTATTACCCAAACAAATAAGATACATTTACCTAGAGAATGTACTAAAATGTTAATGTTTTATTAAAATTTGAAAATTCTAGAGCTGATTGAGTATACATTATAAGAAAAGTCACATTCTTTATGAGACCATTATTTAAATAGCAGGCCCTAACTCAAAAAGTATTCATACAATAAGAAATATTTTAGTACATTCTCTAGAAAATAGCATAAATACCAGGTTGAAAAAGTTTTATATAAATACATTCGCAATATTTTGAGCTATCAGACTCGCCATGATAGATTTTGAACAATTTAAATGTCCACTTCTGGTAGATCAAAGACCCAATATACTGGTTTTTCTAACTTCATAAAATTGATTGCAGCTTGGCCGCTAGGTAGCGTAGAATCAAAACAAAGTATGTTTTGTAAAGTCAAAAGATAGCTCTATTCTATAAAATTAAAAACAAAAATATCTGTCTTGACTGAATTTGGACATTTTCAACGTGTTCTTATATCTTAAAATCAAATTCTCATCAAATGTGTTTTACTAGGCTTAAATCAAGTGATTTAGGAGTTGTTTTCAAAATTTAAGGACAGTTATAGGGTGTTCTTGCGGGGAGGCGTAAATCGGCTTCAGGATTAGGTAATTTAGTATTTTTTGATGGTATTGGGAATCCTGAGCTCAATTTAAATATTTTAAAAAACAATTTGAGATTATTTGCTTAAAATTTGGGTTCTGGATACTTCGTATTTTAATAAGATAATGACACCAAGCGCACTGCTCTCAATATGAGCCGTTGGAATCTCTATAACTGTCCCCAAATTCTGAAAACACCTCCCAAATCACCTATTGAAATAGGCCTAAAAGGCTGTTTTAGCCTATTAGGACCTATTTGGTTATTTTAGCCTATTAGGACCTATTTGGCGAGAATTTGATTTTAAAAAAGAAAACATGATTTTTAAAAACAATAATCACAGAAGAATGGAGGAACATCTACGTAGAAATTACAAAAAGATGATAAAACCCATACCAACCCGTTTAAAAGCTGTTGAGGAAGCTAAAAGATATCTTACTTACTAAACAAATACAATATTCAAAGCTGTGTCGAGATTTTTTTTTAAGTATACAAAGACTTTTGTAGCGTAATTTTTTTGTAGTTTTTTGATTATTAATTTTTAAAAATAATAGCTATTCTACGTTTTAAAAACGATTATGGTATTCCAATAAGAACAAGTTGTAAATATTACCAAAAAATTACAATTATGATACAGTAATTTTTCTTAGACGAAAACATTAAACTTTAAAGGAAATTACGAGTGTATGAACACTTTTGTGGTCCAATGTAAATAAAATTTCTCACTAAATGTAAGAAATAGTAGTTTAGTTTTCGAATTCCGCGTTCTATTTAAATTCATTAAGTATAATTATTTATATTTCTTTGCAAACGATTTACATTTTAATTTGAAATTAATTCTTAATTGTAGTGTTAAGCTAAGTTTCATACATTTTTTTGTGTCTTAAAATAATGAGAGGAATTTTTTGTTACAAAGATAAATGTTGAATAATTGAAATATAAAGTCCAATTCCAATGAAATTCCTAATCCAGAATTCTTATAAACTTCAAGAAAAAAAACCCATTTGTTTTAAACTATAGTAGATTAAAAACATAAGCATATTAAAAGCTTTGAGATCTTCGTTGGTCAGAAAAAGGATTTTAACAAGTCTTTTTTTTTGGGAGGGGGAAGAACACAAACTGTAGTCTCCTTTTCCAAATATTTAAATGAATACTCTCATACCATAAATTGCCAAACAAAAATTTAAAATACAAATTTTTTAAAAAAAATGCGTTTGATAAAAAAAAATAACATTAATTAAGAACTTTTATTTCT
>BMAV01011013.1:81920-113490 GCA_019973955.1 Trichonephila inaurata madagascariensis
TAAAATAGTCGCTACTCCTCTGTTGCCTATTATCACTAATCAGAAAAAAAATTATCAATTCACACCCATACGACATCGATAGCAAAAAGCAAAGTCGGTTTATTGTTTTTTAACAAAGGATTTCCCGCCAAATTTTCATAAATAAATGAATTTCTCAGAGCAATGGGCCATGACCGGGCCACTTAAAAAGACCTGGTGGGCCGCAGGTTAAGTATCGCTGTTCTGAATCAAAACAACTTCGATTTGCGATTTTGTATTTTTGTTATCTAAAATTTTATTTAGCATTTTTTCCTAAATTATTATTTTCTTCCGTCTCTAAATGAAAATAATTTATGTGTATTTATGTACAAAATCATAACACGATTTACTCGATGCAGAAATTTGTTCTATCTAAAAGAGTTTCTGTAAGAGTAATTCGAGACATTTTTTTTTTAAAAAACGCAAAAAAAATCTTTTGGATAAGTGAAAGAATTTAAAAAAAAGACCGGAAGCTTTACACAGTTTAACACAACATATTAAAATATCAAAATCGTATATAACTTTAAAATGCAAAATTTGGAATTTAAGTGCTTATTAGTTGCCAAAGGCTTGCAATTTCCTACAAGAATTTTATTGTGAAACAAATAATATTCTGTTAAAAAGTCGCCCTTTTGAACATGAAACATGTTCAAGTCTAGTTTGCTTTATTTATGTAATATTTGCATAATTTTTGAGTTAATAAAAAAAATGTGGTTATATTTATCAGACATGTATAAGCCAGTGGTCTTCAAACTGTGTTCCATGGAACCTTAGAATCCACGAGTCACAATAAAAAAATCGAAAAGAAAATTATAAGTATATATATCTAAAATGGATTCCCGTTCTCTATGAAGTTCATTTAACCACAAGTATCTAAAGCTAATCTCACTCTTTAAAACTGAAAATTTTATTTATACATAATATAACTTAATCTTGTAATACAGCTTAAACACTTGTAATATAATAAAAGAATATTAAAACGTTTTTCTTTCTATGTACTGCCTACTAGATTGTGAATATTCTATTGTTTGCTATCCAGGGTTCCACGTAATAATTTTATACTCGCTATGATAATGTTTTGCACAATGAAATGGTTTTCTTTTGGAAAATGCACCTTTTTACATTTGTGGGGAAAAAACCCACTTCAGTGAAGGAGCAACTTAATGACATTTCGTCAAATCTAAATTTAATCAAGAACAGCTCCTAAATTTTGTGTTGCAAATTGATGCAAAATATCCAGGTGTTCTCACATAGCTATAAACATTTTAATTCCGTTCGGAAAGATGTATCTAAAGGAAAATTATTTCTCAACGAGATGGCTACAAAAACCAAGTTAACAAATGAATTAAACGCAGAATATGAAATGAAATTGCAGAAAATTTCAACAGACCTAGACCTCGACAGATTGTGTAAAAAAAATCTAAACAGATATCCCAGCTACTTAATATAACGCATGGGTAGGTGACACTTGGGTCACAAATTAATATTATTAATGTGAGTAAATTATATTAAAACTACATTAAAAATTTTAACTGTCTTCACATAAAGTACCTATAACTTGTTGAACTACTTTCAGTATTGTTTTAAGATATATTGTTCTAAGTGTGCGTGGAAGGCTGTTCCTCGAAAATACTTAAAAGTTCTATACTTAAGGGTTCCATGAATCGAAAAAGATTGAAGACCGTTGGTACATGCTATAGATATTTCATTGAAGAGTTTTTTCAAAGTGAATATTTTATAAATGAGTATTTCATAAATCTAATTGTAAAATTAATCTTTCTACAGGGAACAGAATTATGCCGAACATTCCAGAACATTCGGAGGAATATGATTTAGAGGCAAGTGCTGCCGAAGAAGATAAATTCACTGAATTGCTTTTAACTGGATATCAAGCTTGTGCAAAGGAAGCTTTACGCTTTTTGTTAGAAGACGAAGGATTGTCCCCGGAACATCCCCTTCCCGCCGGTCTCAATGAACACCTGGTCAGACAACAATGCCATCTAGCGGAAGCTCTTCAAAATGACTCGGGTGTGGATTTGGAAGAGAGTTTCCTTTCTTTTACGACAGATGGCAGCACAACTGTTGCAAGCCAGAGCAATCATTCTATGAACTCTTCGGAACTGGCAGCTGGTTTTGCTGAAACCATTCTTCAGCAGCTGATGTGTGATTCTTTTCTAAAAGAAATAACGCAAAGGACGTTAATGTGTGAAAATGAGGAGAGTGAGAATGATTATAGGACAGAAATATTGAACCCAAATAAGAATATTAGCAAATATGAAGATGTGAATTCCGAAAAGGCCACAAGATGATTAGAGGCCAGAAAAAAAATTAAAATTATATAGCAAAATTGCAATTTTATAAACAGTATCTGTGTAATAACAAATGAACATCGTAAATTGCAAGAATGAATAAGCAAAAAAAAACTAGATAATAATTACAGAATCTTATTAAAAAAACTATGCATTGTTGTACGGAGTAAGATTCATGAATTTGAAATGAGATTTAAATTTTTTAACGGAAATTTGAGTTATTTTTTATTCAGCAAATTATAACTTACTGTTACATTAAAAGTATCAATTGAATTGCTTTTTAAAATTTTATGCAAAAAAAAAAAGTCTTAAAAAGTGACTATGTTTGGCTTTTAATTGATTTTTTAAACTATTTGCTAGTGTATGAATTTTAACTGCTCTTTCAAATACTTGTTATTTACTTCTCTTGCTTAACATTATAGCAAATAACTTGAAATTTTTCTAAAAATTTTGAAAAAAAAGAATGTTTTAAATTGTATTGTATTGTGTTTAAAACTCTATTTTTGCTATAAAATTAAAAATTAGTCTGACATTTTAAACAATTATGAAAAATCTTAAAAAATAAACTCCATTTTTTAGAATTGTTTAATTATCTTTTTAAAGTCAAGGTATCAAAAATAGATAAAGTTTCTTATGTACATGTAGTGTATTAAGCAGATAATTGTCACAAAATAACGTTTTGTACAATTTTGCTGACATTAGCTTTAGCTTTCAGTTTGAACATTTAATGTAAAGTAAACAGAAAAAAACGAATGATTAAGATCCTTTTAGTAATAAAATTTCTCATAAAGCATAAAATTTTAACATTTACAGAAAAATTAAGTCAAATACTGAGAACTTTCATTAAAAAAAAAAATCGTTTTCATTAAAAATAAAGGTGAATTTTTATTATAATCCTATTCATTTGATGATAAATTTAATTGAACTTTAAAAGAAAAATTAAAATGTAGAAACTATTAAATAGTAAAAATATATCACCTTTATTTTAGGGAAAAGTTATTCAAAACAGAATTCATGTAAAAATTTTTTATGAAGTCACAAATGTGTTATGCTGGTAATTATAGCAATTTTTTCTTTCGAATTTGGCTGTCATCGAACAGCAAGTTTAATGTCTGTTCTGAATTTAATGGGGAGCACGTGATTGCCTTTATCACGTGACTGTCATGAATTGAGCCCATTGCGTTTTCTGAGCAAAGGAAAAATATGTATTTAAATTTCTTCAAAAAGTTTCTCACATAATTAAAAAAAACCCTTAAGTTAAAAGTGTATTTCTAAATCAAGTGCATTTTTTTACCTACGTGTGTTATAATTGTCGACAAATATGTAATTTTTGATAGAGAGTTTCTGTAAGAAGCAAAAGTTGGCCCCAGTGAAGCTCTTGAACTGATTGGCTGAAAACGATTGCATTTATCATTTAACTATGACGTCACATGAATTTTTGAGCATATTGGCTGGAAACGTGTGATTGTAGTAATGGAATTAAGACGTTCCATGAATTTAGTCCATTAAGAACTTATCTTGAATATCTCAATAAATCGGAATTTAGTATAAAGTCATACATTTCTCACAATGAAGAAAATTATAACTTTTATAGGAAATCAAGTCGAATATTGAGAACCTTCATAAAAAACTCGTTTTCATTAAAAAATAAAGACGAATGTATGTGTGGTGTAATCTTATTCATTTGATGATAAAACTCCAATAAAAAAAACTTTTAACAGAGGGAAGTGGCATAAAATATCTAGAAATAATCACTAACGCTAAATTTGTACATTAAATAAATCTAATTTTTTTTAGGTACAATATTTTTTTAAAAAAGAATTCAAAATTGCTTTCAAATTAGTCTAACACACTTTGATATCCAAAATATTTTCTTTAATAATACGAATAATTATTCCTGAATTTTAAGCAATTTGAATAGTTATAGAATATGTTAACAATAAATGTATGACACACAAATTATATTAAGTCCTTACTATATGTATTTGAAGTTATATAGCCTTTTAACTAAATGTAGTTTAAAAATAATTTTAATGTTACCTGTATATAATATATATAGAGTTATGCTTTTGAAATGATATAAATATGAGACATTTTTTTATTGATTGCGTAGTATCTACTAAACTAAACTCACGGACGCAAGAGCCTATAAGGGCCAAGGCCTACTGTGCCCATCTCAGTTTTTGTGATCTTGGGCGCTAAGATGCATGAGCAGATGTTCGGGTCAGGTGATCAATCTGACGCGAGAGTATCTACTAAGTATATGCTTTAATATAACTGTCAAACGCTGTGCGAGGGATTACCCCCTCTCTCTTGCCCGCCTAGGTGTGTGGGAGGAAGGGAAGGAATACCAGACATATTCAAAATCAACTTATTTATTGATCAACCAAATTAAACACACCAATTCAATTAAATTCAAAAAGAGAATGTCTCAATATGAACAATACAAGTGGAACAATAACGAGATACACGAAATATACGAAAACTATAAATATCGACCACTTTAATTTAGGATCAATTCAATTATCCCAATTATCTTAACGTTACTTTAAGTCTAGTGACCAATCGTCACTTTAAATCTTCATCTACTTAATATTTGTAGTAGCAATCTCACATGTGACTTCTGGTTTCCTTTCTCTCCTTCTCTTCATTGCTAGCTAGAAAACTCTGACTATATATAGTAGATTAAATTTGAATATCACGATTTCTTCTTCAGAAGGGTTGGTTGTGAATAAACGCGAATGATAACCCAAAGATTTCCCAAGAGGATTAGAGGAAGGTACGCGTATAGATCCGTCACAACTACTATTCATTTAAATTGATAGAGCTCAATTGGTTACTTCGTAATGTCAAATTAAATTATATGTATTAGGTTTTTATAAATATAATGGCTATATAAATTGAATTATTAAATAAAATTTTGACATTTTAAAATATTCTTTTTATATATTTTATGCTTTAAATGTATATTCACATTTGAATATACGTTATTATATTCATATGTATATCTTTTGAGGACGAATTAAAAATTTAAAGTAGAAATTACTTTTTTAAATATCAATGTATATGCACTCACACGCATATATACATACTTATCACCATCATCACCATCAGTAATTGATTGTTATTGCACTCGTAGTGAAAAAATGACACTTTAAAAAAGATTTATCTGAAGAATAACTGCTGCATATAATGGTTGTACTTTCATTTATCTTTAAAATGAAACCTCTTGTATGTCTTATTTGTTTTCATTAATTCTAAAATTATTTTATGATTGGTATTTTTTACTTCAGCACTTTTTTTCCTTGGTTCTTTTTTTATGTCATTAGCATTTTGCTTGCTTAACTTTCATATAACGCAAATGCTTCATTTTTATTTTTATTACTTATATTACATTTGATAACTAAGTATAGTGCTTTAAGTTCATGAGCAATCTAATAACAGGAGCTCATGGAGCTGGAAAACTAGCAAAATAGAGTATTGTTGTAAGTTAACAGAAAAACTAAGGCGATTATGTTTATTTACTATGATTCAATAGATCGGTAATGCTCACATCCAAATGATTTATGAATTACGGTTTTTTTCTTTGTTTTTTAAAAAAATTATAAGTATCTTAGTTGCATTGAAAAACCTAAGTATATTTCTGCGTGCACACACCAAACTGAATTTTATAGTAATTTATTGTGTGTACATTGAATTTTATCAAAAATTCAAAACTTTTTATGCATGTTATTGTAAAACTGTAAATAAACTTTTACGATGATATAGTTGTTTTGTTGTTATTCACAATAATATCTTTTAGGAAAAATGCAATCATATCCAAGGAGGGAAGGAAGCTTTGTAACCATTACTTCAACGTTCTTTATCGATTTGCAAAAAATACGAGGTGTGGCACAAAAAATAATATATAAATTAAAAAAAAACGAGACTGGTCCGATAAATTCGGTCCAATGTACTTTCAGAATCAGTTCTCCGTGACATTATCCCCTTCAGCATTCACACACTTCTGCATTAGGTGTTGCCGTTGGTGGTATCAGTTCTGCGGAAAGAGGTCTTTAGAAGGCTCTTCTGGGGATTCTCCGTTTTTGCCTGAACCACTTCAACTGAGGTAAAATGGGTTCCCTTTAAGCAAGATTTAACTGGAAGAAATATAAAAAAGTCGCATGGAACCAAATTAGGTGAATAAGGAGGATGCCTTATCAAAGCAATGTTTTTGCTGGTCAGAAACTGCTTAACAGATAGGGCCATGTGAGCAGGTGCATTGTTTTTGTCCAACAGCCATCCATCACTCCACAACTATAATCTTTTTTTTTCCAAATTTTTTCACGAAATATTTTTAGTTCTTAAATGTAGTAGTGTTGCTTAATAGTCTGACCATACTTGGAACTCACTCAATCATTACAATTTTTTTATTGTCGAAGAAGGCAACATTACCTTGAATTTTGATTCTGATTTGCTTGCTTTTTTGGGTCTTGAGGAACTTGGAGACTTCCATTGCATCGGCTGAAGCTTACTTTCTGGGTCATAGGTAAAAATCCATGTCACATCCCATGTTACAACAGATTTCAACAAATTTGGCTTGTTTGCATTATGTTCTAACATGTCCACAAACTCGTCTGTACGACATTGTTTTTGGTCATCGAGCAGAACTTTTGGATTAACCTTCACACAAATCCTCTAGTGTAATTCGTCAGTTAAAATGCGTCGAACCACTTCCCCATCCAAGTTAACCGACTCCATCTCATTGCACAAGTACTTAATCTTTGGTCACCCTGGATCACATCACGAACTTTGACAACGTTTTGATCTGTAATCACTCACCTTGGGCGCCCAGCATATTCATCATCTTCCACACTGTTCCTTCCCCCTGAAGAAAACCACTTATAACATTCAAGAGACAAAGTTTGATCTCCATAAGCCACGGTTAACATTTGTAAGGTTTTCGTGTGACTGATTTCTTAAGTTTCCCAAGAAACTTGATGTTGATTCGCTCTGTTTGGTTTTTACAGTAGACATTTTTCAGCCAGAATACAGTTGCACATGTTTACTCGATAACGCAGCACTCCCAACTGGCTTGTTCAATTAAAGAGGGAGTGCGTGGGATGACTTCACGAAAATGATTATTGCCAACTCCACTCTTTTTTAAAGTTACACACTTTGTCACTTTTTGTGTGTGTGTGTTACATCTCATATGCTCTTTTTATGTTACCAATACAATTTCTAACACAAGGCCTCGGTAGCTTAGGAGAAGAGTCGGCCTTCTGAAAAAATGGGCCTAAGTTCAAAAAACCATTCGAGGTCCCTAAATTTTTTTGTAAAGTAAAAAAAAAATCAATGAACTATTAATGCAAGCTTTGAAAATATTAATGTTTAAAGCTTTACGTATGTCGTCATTGCGCATTTATCTCGTGGCTTTGACGACCATACGAATAAATGAATTTTTCACAGTATTTAAAATAATGATGCTATCAGCAGCGTAACCTGTTTTCTATACTTAAATGTAAGTTCCGGGAAATTAGGGGGAAGAGTTTAAACATTATTCTCCGGAACTTCTCGTGGATGTGTGGTTGTCAAGTTAAGTGAAAATCAAAAACGACGCCTAGGTACGTACTTAGTTTCCTGAGACCAAGGGATCTGTTTGTTGTACATGATGAATGGAGGTGATATGGAGTATTTTCTTGGTAAAAATTACTGCAGAGGTGATTTTTCAACGTTAATACTAATTTTCCATGCATCATTAAAAGTTTCAAGTAATTTAAGATGTTTATTGATAGCAAAGAGTTGATTGAGTTTAAGTTTTTATAGGAAGCTAGGATGGCCGTTTATGTTTATATTTTACATAAGAAATCTGACTCTTCCTCTAAATAAGGCTCTGGGATGAAGGGGATGAAGTTTGCACTAACATGTTTTAGTGTTTTCTTCAATGATGAAAAGGGGGATTTAAGAGTACAAAATTTTACTTTATTTGAATAATACTTTCTTTTTTGCGTGAATCACCACGACTGGTTGGCTGGAATTAATACCATTAAAATTCGCTGGGAAAAATGGTACTGGCCACTTTCAGTGGATATGGTTGTGGTTAGCACCTGGATAATTCACAAAACTCTCAACAAAGATGAAGTCTAAAATTGAAGGAGTTCTGATGAGTTGTAACAACAGTTTACCTAAAAAAACTGTGAAAAGAACAAGAGGTAGACCTAAGAGCTCGAATGTACCTTCTGGAGCAAAATAAGAGATATCCGTAAAGATAATGTTATTAATTTTTTATTAAAGCGAGAAGAACAGAGTCTGACAAAGAGAAAGCCGCAAAGGGAAACAAAAAAATATACTGTGGCATATGTGACAAAGCACTTTGTCAGGCTTGCATTTGACCTTTTTACAAGATTAGAGTGTTCAACTGAGAAGTGAACTAGATTGTAAAAAAGAAAATATTATTCAAATTAAGTAAAATTTTATACTAGGTAATCACTTTTCATCATTGAAGAAAACATTAAAACATGAAAGAGTAAAATTTATCCCCTTTATCCCAGAGTCCTATTTAGTGGACGGGCAAGTTTTATTTTATATGAAGTAAAAATATTTTTCAAATTTTGTTAAATTTAGTTTGTTTATGTTTAATTACCTTCAGAAAATATGATTCTTCTCAAATTGAAACAAAATAAATAAATTGGAATAAAACGGGTTAAGGGAACATTTTAATTAATTAGTCGACATTTACACAATGAAACAAGTTTTGCCTGGATATTTTTTTCTTCAAGCATTTCTTTCAATGCGGGAATTAAGATCATATCTTTCTGACTTCGACTTCTTACACCAGAAAAAACCTATTCGCAAAAACGTTTCACAGTTTAAATTGGTTTCACTTCTGAAAAATTTCCATTCTAACAATTAATTTTGCATCATATACTTGTTTTCTAAAAGAAACCAGAGCATGGGACTCGGTGGCGAAACGGCAAAGCGTCTGATTTCAGGCCAGAAGGTTGTGCGTATAAATCCCGTCAAGGTTAAGGTATCCGACTACGTTCGGAACCGTGATTTTGCAAAAGCGCGTAAATGGATAATATTAAAGATATTTAGTGTCACTTAGATTAGAATACATGTATACAATTGTTTTAAGGACATTATGACAAAAAAATTTATTTAAATACAATATTTTGGCAAAAAATTAACTTAGAATAACCTTTTTTCCAAATGTTCTCCTCTTGTAAAAAATGCTTCTATTATATTAATATTTTGCCTGTATTCAGCTCAGACCTCTGTACAGAGGCTCAACTAGAATTTTTGAAATGCATAACTCGGAAGTCGGTTTATCCATGTTTTACGAAAACAGAAAGGAGAAATTTTAAGAAAATACGCCGATAATTATTTCAAATGGTTGTAACTCTGAAAATAATTTGAATTTTTCAAAAATCATAGTTGAGCCTCTGTACAGAGGTCTGAGCTGTATACAGGCAAAATATTAATACAATAGAAGCATTTCTTACAAAAGGAGAACATTTGGAAAAAAGGTTATTCTAAGTTAATTTTTGGCCAAAATATTATATTTAAATAATTTTTTGTCACAATGTCCTTTAAACAATTGTATACATGTATTCTAATCTAAATGACACTAAATATCATGAAAATTATCCATTTATGCGCTTTTTTAAAATCATGGTTCCGAACGTAGTCGGATACCTTAAAGAGACGAATGTTGTATTTGCTCCTCTATAGAAAAGGAATGTGTACGAAACATTACTCAAGAAAATATCTTGTCAATCTACCTTTGCTAACTTCGTTGTTTCTGGCACTCCTTTGCCCAAACTTCATGCAAATCATGGAAGGAAAAAAATGGCTTTGCTCATGGCACAAACATAGAGCGTCCTCATCCAGACCTTTAATTAAAAGGAGATTAGATTTCTGTTCGATTAAAAGCAAACTGTATGTTTTTTGCTATCTGTATCTTTTGCTAAACTTTATCTTTCTTTCTTCTTCTGTAACACCGTAGCTGTAAAGTTAAGGAATTCGAATTATGTATATAAAGTGTAATACGCAATTTTACATTTTAAAAATAAAATTCAATGGTGATTAAGAAATAACGTTTACGTATAAAGTATTTATGATTTATAAAAATTAATAGTTTTTAATTATTTTTTATTTTTATTATTAAAATTTAGTTTAAAATTAGTTTGACTTTTTAAAAATTTTTGTTGAAAGGAAAAACATTTATATCATCTTATGCGCTTTTATATGTGTGTTTACAATGTATTCATTAAAATTTTATTTGTACCTCTTTTTAACTCTTTTACCTTTTTATCCTTATTCTTATTTATTATTTCTTTCCTTATACTTGTTCTGCATTTTTAATTCATTAGTACATTATTAAATGTACCGAGAAGTTGTGTGTATTCAATAATAATTTTTTCAGTTAGTATATACGTTAGGAAATATTTTAAGTGTTTATTTTAATTATAAAACTTGTTTAAAATGTGTTTTCAAGGGAGATTTTTTTTTTCATCAAATGACTTTGAAATCGAGTTATTTTTTTATACTTATTATTAGTTTTGAAACTAGCATTTTTTTATTGTAGCAGAGATGAGATTATTAATTTAAGGGAAACTTTTAAAGCAGCAATTTTTCAAATATATTTCTTAAAAATTTTAATTTTCAGTAATTTTTATTCAAAAACAATATTTTGTACAGCCCAAATATCGTCAATTTACGCGGTAATTATTTACTTTTGTTATGTAACAATTTAAATGCGGGAAAGCAGATGTCCTGCTTTACTCTATGGCCGTATAGCCAATCGTAACTCAGTTGACGCAGCTGTGTTGGTAGAAATTATAATTCACGTTATTGCACTTTTTCAGAGTATTTCTGGCTATTATTTGACATAAGGTGCTTCCAGAATATTTCAGACAAACATTCTTGAATTAATGCTTATTAATAAGAATTCTGAAAAAGAAATTACATCATTAAAAAAATTAATATTTAATAAAGAAGCAAGGATCTTTATAATTCGTTCTCATTACTTTGTAGCAATTTTAAATTAATGAGAAAATTTGAGTATCTATATGTTTTTCTAGTAAATATTAGGAAAGTTTAAGGTACTTGCATCATTCTTTATAGAAGGAGCTGTAAATTTTCTTTTACAAAAATCGTGCTTAAGGGAAAAAATAATAATTCCCTAGAAAATGGAAGGCTTATAAAAAGAAGCAAAGTCTTATGAATGTATAGATAAAACTTTTCAGACTTTTGTTAGTAAAAATATTGTTAACCGAACTGCTGTAATCTTGACTGAAATTTTCAACCTTTTCTACAATTTTCTGCTTTTCTGAAATTTCTACAAACAAGCATGTTTCCATAAAACTTAGGTGTAATAGGTACTTTTTATTCCACCGATTCAAACGCTAAAAATGGAGAAAATGAAACTAAAAACTCATTAGTAAATAAAACGGTATTTTTATTTTCAGTGGAGGTATATATTTAAAGTACAACAAACATATTCTACATGGTAAAAGTACTTTTGAGAAAAACAATCCTTATATATTTTTTAAAAAAATGGCGATCACCCAATAGGAAACTTCATTCCAATTAATTTGTTTGCTTTTTCACCTGCTTCTTGCAGATTTGTTTTGACTATTTCCAATCCAGAATCAATCTCACTAATTATATTATTTAGCATTGATGACGATGGTTTCGAATTCTCGCTTGCATTCTCTGTAACCACTTCCGTTGCAATGGCTTTGTCTGCTTCAGCAGCTTCAGTTGTAGCTGTTATAAGACTTTCAGTAGCAACTGTATTTTCTGTTTCAGATGGAACTTCATTATCTCTTGCTGATAGTACAGTTATTCGATTTTCCAATCCAGTCGTGATAGGAGATCGTTTTTGTGCATATTTGATTATTATATCAATGTCCAGTTCATCTAAAAAAGAAATAGTTTCAAATTTTCTACAGCATTTTGATAACCTCGATTACACTAGATTTAAAATTCTATTTTGGTGAAAAATATCAATCTGTACTAATCCTCTTGAATCTGGCTGAACGCTAGAGGGCGTTGACCATTGTAGCAATTTAATTCTATCTATAGCTTTTTATCTTCTTTTTGTAAACGAGTCATGATTGTGTCGATTTAATCAGCCATATATATATATATATATATATGTGTGTGTGTGTATACATATATATTTAAATATAAGAGATACTTTATTGATTAAATATTGTTTAATTTTTAACTGCGTATTTATTGAGAAAGTTGCTGGAACCACATTTTGAATCTAGTTCTTAGATGTATTTTTTTTCTAAATAAATACATCGAAATAATAAATAACAGGCAAAAATATTCTTCATGGTAAATGTGGATTTTATTTTAAATACTGTTCAAAAAATTGAAAAAAGTTGAAGAATTTGCAATATATTTAATACATTTCAAATTCCAATATCTGCATACACTTAAGAGTACCTAGTGAAATTACTTAAGAAAAATATTATATAGAACAATTTATATAATTTTAATACTGAAATAAAGAGTTTGACAATTATTTCAACGATATTTAAGAAATAGGAAATGACAGAAATAATTAAAATATAACGAATTTCATTTCGAGTGTAAAGTCATTTTTTTCCTTTGCAAATATAGAAGCAGAAAGTTACCAATAATCTAAATTAAATGAAAACAGCATTCAGAAAATCGTTTATTTATTAGTTTGTCATTTACCGCAAAACAATAATGTAGAGAAAAATAAATTACCATTAATTCCTTTAATAAACGCATGATTTCCATATAGTGCCATGTTCCGTGTCATTGTGTATTTAAATCTTTAATTGACAATTCAATTTCAGCTAATGTATTAGAATTACATTTTTAGTGTCTCTCACTCCCTCTCTGTCCCAAGAATTTGTTCAGTAATTTAGAATTTTTATTACCAGTGACATTCATTTGAATTTCTTTATAATAAACGTACTAGAATTTCTTTTAGATATAACACAATTTCGGTTTTTTTTTCTTTTTGCTATTTTAATACATAAAAATATTAATGAGCTATTTTAAAAGTATGATATTTACACTTGAAATGAAATAATCAAATTCATTGGATTAAATAACCACAGAAAATTTAAAAATTTGAGAAGAGAAAAAAATTACATCGCTTAAAAGTTAAAGTCTAAAAGACCCTTGATAAGAAAATAAAATTGAGTTGCAAATGTGAATACACATTCAAATTCGAAAACTAATCTAAGTGTATTCATATTATTACAAATTTTCCATATTAACGATATTTGATTCACATTTTTAATCAGTCTTATAAAAGATATAAACATTTGCCCTGTAATGTCTTTAAACTTTTTAAATAAAATTATTGGATATTATGGAATCATTTTTTTTGTCGCAATGAAATGGAATTTACGTGCTTGTCGCTCTTAAGGCATCCGACTACGTTCGAAACCGTGATTTAAAAAAAAGCGCATAAATGGATAATTTTTATTATATTTAGTGTCACTTAGATTATACTACATGTATAAAATTGTTTTAAGGACATTTTGACAAAAAAAATTATTTAAATACAATATTTCGGCAAAAAATTAACTTAGAATAACCTTTTTTCAAAATGTTCTCCTTTTGTGAAAAATGCTGCTATTATAATAATATTTTGCCAGTATATAGCTCAGACCTCGGTACAGAGGCTCAACTATGATTTTTGAAAAATTCACTTTATTTTCAGAGTTACAACCCATTGAAATAATTATCGGCGTTTTTTTCTTAAAATGTTTCCCCTCTGTTGTCGTAAAACATGGATAAACCCACTTCTAAGTTATATATTTCAAAAATTCTACTTCAGCCTCTGTACAGAGGTCTGAGCTATATACATGCGAAATATTATTATAATAAAAGCATTTTTCACAAAAGGAGAATATTTTGAAAATGGGTCATTCTATATTCATTTTTTGTCAAAATATTGTACTTAAATATTTTTTTTATTGTAATACTATTCTTAAAACAATTTTATATACATTTTCTAATCTAAATGACACTAATGTTGTCCATTTATACTCTTTTGCAAAATCACGGTTCCGAACGTAGTTGGATACCTTAAAAGAATATTTTGAATATCTTCATTCTTATAAACGTATGTAAAAAGACAAGACCCTTAACCCTTCGAGTGGTAATGACATAAGTCAGTGAAGAGCTGTGCCGAAGGCGGCAGGAACGTTTTGCGATTTTAGCCTAAGGTGGTAAAGCCGCTTATGTACGTCAGCCTCTGAGATTTTGCAGAGAGGCAGACCCTCTATTACCAACAAATAGTGTTGATTTTACCCTTGCACCTTAAGCAGAAACACCGCATCAAATATTTTTCTGAAAGCTAGTGAATTTACGATAATCCAAGATGGTGGCGTGTCGGAGGAAATGAGTGGCTACACCTGACCAAATCGAGAAAATTTGAACAATTAAGGAATCGGGAGATTAATTTTCTGATGTAAACAGTGATGATGTAGGTGGAACCGATCGCCAGAAACAAGAATTAGCTCCTGGAAGGGAGAAATCAATGGGTAACAATGAAACCATTGTTAGCCAGGGCAGCTAAAGTTTTAATGTTTTTAGAGCATATTCACTTGTCCTACATAAAAAAATATAAAAAAATTGAGGCGGGGTGGGGGTGGGGGCTAAAGAAATCACTACATGAGGTCATCAATCGGAAAATTAACCTACAGCTCAAAGGGTTAATAAACAAGAATGTCCAGAGTTGTTGCGAGTGTACTTTTATGGACTAGTAGTTTTACCAACCTGTATTTCTATTGGCTATAGCATTTTCTTGTATAACTGCAAATCCATCTCCTCCTTTTGTCATATATGTACTCATTACAACCCAATACACTTTTTCATCATCCAAAGGTTGGTAATGTGGTACTCTACAATCGGCACATCGTACGTACGCTTCAATTAGCCTCGAACCAACTGGCTCAGATACATTGTACGTCAATCGCAGACCTAGGTAAATAAGTTTAAAGTCAATGAAATATATATGTACGGAATAAAATATTCATTATATTTTTTAAGAAAACAATTTCTAGTTTCGATATATAACAGAAGAAATGAGGAACAAAAAGATAAATAAATATAATTTACCCGCACATATTGGCAGCTTACAAAAATATTATATAAAAACTGGATTGTAAGAGAAATAAAATTTTTTTTTACTTACGTACTATCGGAGAAGAAAGGTTGATTGCTTATATTTTAGTTTTGATTTAATAATTTTAAATTCATTGTACTTAAATATGCCGGCAGAATAAAATACAGTTACACCAAAAAATGAATATAAAATGATCTAGCATGGAATATAAAGTTATTTCCATGGAAAGTCGCACCATTCCAAAAGAGATACACCATAGTAAATAAAATGAAAATAATTTAATGTTCCTTGGGCCACCCGGTACCATTTGATCCACGGACCAGTACCAGTCTACGATCCGTGACTTGGGGACCATTGCTGTACATAACAAACCTACAGGCAAACAGCATTATGAGTGTTATTTTTTTCTGCTACGAAACAAATGCTGAAAAAGTAGCATATGTACCATAAAAGTCCTTCAATATAACAATTGCGCATATATAATGTTTATGAATGTTTCGTGCATGTATCAACCTTACCTGAGACCTGTAGGAAACTTCCAGGGGGATCTATTGAATCCAGATCGTAATCTCTCATAGATGTCTCCAGAACCTGTCGGAGATATTTGCCTTTGAGTGCCACGACGTCCATCGTGTTACCAAAAGGTGCAACGGAGATCACATCCTCAAAAGTGACATTACCTGTTCAAGATTTAAACAAGAAAGATATGTTTTATGCTTAGAGATAACAGAAATGTTCCTAGCAAAATATCTAGAGAATTTTTGAAACATAGAAATAAGTAATTTAAATTCTTAAGGTATCCGACTACGTTCGTAACCGTGATTTTAAAAAAGCGCTTAAATGGATAATTTTCAAGATATTTAGTGTCACTTAGATTAGAATACATGTATAAAATTGTTTTAAGGACATTTTGATAAAAAAAAAATATTTAAATACAATATTTTGGCAAAAAATTAACTTAGAATAACCTTTTTTCAAAATGTTCTCCTTTTGTGAAAAATGCTTCTATTATAATAACATTTTCCCTGTATATAGCTCAGACCTCTGTACAGAGGCACAACTATGATTTTTGAAATAATTATCGACGTTTTTTTCTTAAAATTTCTCCTCTCGGTTGTTGTAAAACATGGATAAACCCACTTCTAAGTTATATATTTCAAAAATTCTAGTTAAGCCTCTGTACAGAGATCTGAGCTATAGACAGGCAAAATATTATTATAATAGAAGCCTTTTTCACAAAAGGAGAACATTTTGAAAAAAGGTTATTCTAAGTAAATTTTTTGCCGAAATATTGTATTTAAATATTTTTTTTTGTCAAAATGCCCTTAAAACAATTTTATACATGTATTCTAATCTAAGTGACACTAAATATCATGAAAATTATCCATTTATACGCTTTTGTAAAATCACGGTTCCGAACGTAGTCGGATACCTTAAGAGAAAGAAATGCTTAAAAAATTAAACAAGAGCTTCCTCCAAAATGCAAAAATATATTATTCAGATTTTATTCTTTTATTTCTCATAGTTACAGTTACAGGTTTTGTGGGATATGCAGCAACAAAGGCTGTTATCCCCTTATGTTTCATTTTGTATCTAAATAAGCAAATCACCATTAGTTAATATATTGCCAGAGATATACACACAGATTCAATATTTCAAAAAATAAATTTAGTCTGCTTAAAAAATTAGTTATTTTTACCAAAATCATTAGTGTGTTTATTAATGCAAAAAAAAAATATACTTGAAGGATATTTAAAATGACTTTTTTTACTTTTTTAATAACTGAAGAATGTGATTTAATTAATTTGAATATTATATAATTCGTTTTGCGAGTGAATTGCAGTCTAAAATTTTGAACATCATTAAAATCATTTAAAAAAAAACTGTTATAATATTTTAAACAGTAACATTACCAAAACAAAGCTTTTCTTTTAAGTTCCATATGTGTGAGAAAAAAACTGAAGGCAGCAATTTTGTATTTAAAATAGTGTGATATATAATTTTAAATGTCTCAAAACTATTTTATTACACTAACTACATGCAAAATTTAAAACTTACGAAATACTAAATATTTGGTCTATTAATAGTTGGAAATTTATTTCGAAAAACCAGGATTCGGCAGATGACTTAATTTTTTACAGCCGCCGAGTTGGTTTATCTATCGAATTTGCACGAAAAGTCTTCGAAATAAACCAGAATAACCGCCATGAACTTAATACAACGATGCTGTAGCTCTTGACTAGAGATTTACACCGACTGTTACAAAAAAAAGGAACGGTCAAAAAAGACCACAGCGATGAAAGAATTAAACAAAAGAAAACTATCTAATTTGAAAATATTTGTTTATTGCATTCTGTAAGAACGGTTTTTATCTATTTCTATAGATTCCAGTCCTTCCAACGAACCTATGTAAAATTACTTATGGAAAAACTTACAAAAAATTAACATGAGCTACATTTCTAAGAACCATCCGTCTTAAAACATATTTAAGAACGCAGTTCAACACGCAGTTCAAATTTCTTTGTTGATAGACATTAGAGAAAAAAATGCTTAAGAAATCTGTAATTTATTTTTTTGATTTGAAATTATCTTTAATTTTAACATCATTAACTAATCTTTGATTTTTAAGTCCAAAAATGAAGATTATTAATGTTGGCAACAAAATTTAATCGATGTTCTTTGTTTTACATTATCTACATAGATGCAAAAATGACACAAATAAATTTGTCCCTATAACACATTTATCAATTTCCCCCTTAAACGTAATATTTAAAAAATTCAACAGTAATAAAGTGAGAATTTCACCTACTAATAAACTAGTAGTTGTACTTTTTATTACAATATTAAAAAATATTCGATTTTGTTCTAAACAAAAGTGTTCTGAACCAAAGTAGATATCGTAAAATATAAATCTTAATAACCTTCTTACCTTCATTCATTCTTTCATCAATGGAAGATCGAATACCCCAGAGTTCCAAAGTGCCACAGCCACGAAATTCCAGCCTTTTTCCGTGGGCTGTTCTATGAAATAATCTAGAGAAGCATCGGCTAAGAAGTTGCCCAA
Source organism: Trichonephila inaurata madagascariensis (assembly GCA_019973955.1). Lineage (NCBI taxonomy): Eukaryota > Metazoa > Arthropoda > Arachnida > Araneae > Nephilidae > Trichonephila > Trichonephila inaurata. The sequence continues at coordinate 100,423 of BMAV01011013.1, forward strand.
ATTGCATTCTTTCATACGGCATGTCAGACGATCGCCTCTAAGGAGCACATTCGTATGCCCTACTGTCTGTCTAACCCTACGCTTAACTTCTAGTCCATAGGGCTCCAAAAGCTCTAAAATTTCTGGATCTATTAGGAAAGGTACAGAAAATTTACAATTACAAATATTCCATAATTTTATACTGAAATATATGTAAACCGTCTTCTTGTGCAGAATTTCTTTGAGAACAGAATTTTCTGAATATGTATCATAAGACCTTTTGATGTTTGATGGAATGCTAAAAGCTTAAGTTTAAACTTTTCTTATACATATAGAAAAAACCTCGATGAAATATTTTTCTAAACACGTTCGGTTCTAAACGCATTTTTCTGTTATGAATTAGCCATTTTTTGGCATTGATTCGTTAATTTTTAAAAAAAAATAAACACAGTTTTATTATTACACCTTTCTTCACTGAGATTAAAATCTAATTCGAATTTCAGATGAAAAACTTGTGCTATCTTATACATTGTTTATGATACTACCTACTCTTATATTGTATGAAATTAGATTTGAGAAGAAATTAATGTAACAATTGAAAAATTATACACATAAATGTTTTGTATTGTAGAATATTTAGTTCTACATAAATTTCTTTTCTTTAATTAAGTCCAAACAATTAATTTTTAGCTGTCTATTTAAATTATACATTAGTTATAGATATTGTATAGGTCGAAAATTCTCTTCCATATCATTATCGTCTGCTTTAAATCCATATAATTCATGCAACTCTTTTATTTAGCTGATTACTTAATTCATTTGATGATTTATAATCGTCTGTTGCTAAAGTTATGTTGCTTAAGTTGGCATGTTTAGTAGCTATTCTAAATACGTTTTTTAGTAGATAAAAAGAATTGTAACGCATAATCAATTCTGGTGGAACTTAATATGTAAGTAATTTTTGTATATTTTCAAGATATTAACATTCATTTGAAGATTTTTTTTTGATCATTTATGGGATAAGAATAAAAAGCGTCTAGGAATAAATTTCGGCTGCTATAATTCACAATAAAATGGAAAACTAATAATCCACATAGTATATACTACGTTTGAATCATTGTCTTTAGAATTGAAAATACTTATTATTATTTTTTTATTTTTTTCTCAGCGGGAATTTATGAATTTAAAAGAAAAATGTGTGAACACATAAAAATTTATTTAATTTTTCCCCACAAAGTGAAAAGATCCATTTCTATACAGATAATGCTTCTTTATATCATATAATATTTGCCTTACTGCACAATTAAGGACGAACTTTGAAAAGAAAGTGTTTTTGCTTTTTATTTTATTATTTCCTTGAAATATCATGAGCTAATTTTATCTGTAAAAGACATTTTACCCCATGTGATTTGCTAATTCAAAACGTCTCTTGTGAAACACATTACTGATAAAACATTTTTTACGCACTTCGCCGTTATTCGCACAGCTGGGCATAATAACAGCCAAATTGTTTCATCAGAAGAATATTTATAGGAATATCTTCTTACATTTTTGTCATCATAGCTGTAGAATATTTCAAGTTATCTTTCTCTGAATGAAAGTAAACAATTCACATTAAATCAAAGTTTTTGTATATATTACATGCATTTATGTATTTTATACCTCAGTTTTGTATTTATAATATTCAGTGAACGTTCAATTGCGTAAAAGAATATACATCTATCATTAAATATATCGTATTTCTGTACAACTTGCTTCAAATTATTATTTATCAACTGATACTGTATCAATAGATTTTAAGAATTTCAATGTATCAATAGATTTTATAGTGAAGTACAAATTTCTTAATTTTGTAACTTAAATATATTTTGATTGGCGAAGATTTTACTTAGAATATTTTACTATGCATATATAAAATATTCTGAATTATAAATACTTAAACGAATTCTAATAATAAATTAAATAATTGTTTTTCAATGTTTTGTCATGATCTGTAATTATCGTCTTATGTTAGTGAATGTACAGCCTATACATACAACAGAATTACTGTGATGATAGAATATTCTTAACTTTGAAATAAATCAGTCTATGAAAATTTCTACAGTAAGAAAAAAATCTTAAAAATACTTTAATTTATTTTATTACTCGTGTATATATGTTAATCAAACAAAAGTTAATCAAAAGAATTGCTCAGTGAAAATGCATAACATTTTTATCATTTTATTATTAATAATTACGAAAAAAATTATGATTTCCTTCAATATAGTAAAATAGCTTTTTTTTAACTTCTTTTAGAAACATAATTCTATCTGTTATTTTAAGCAAAAAGCCCTTAGCTGTTATGATATGTAAAAAGAAAATTACTAAATTTTAAAAATATATTCAACAATAAAAAAAAGAATTTTAAATTCTGGACCTATTCTAAAGTTTTCTACGTAGATTTGACAAGATATTAAGTTCAGCTAAAATTATCAAATGATGTTTGCATTTGAAAAACATCATTTCATCTTTTGAAATTAATGCTCGTGATACTTATACTAGTAGGAATGTTACATATATCGAGAAATCAGAGAAGTATGTTAAATAAAATTCCTACCCCTCGCAAATAGATATAAATTCCTCATATCCTATTACTTTGTCCCAGTACTCACACATTTCAGCACCGTTTTTCAGAAAAAAAATGAAGGAAAAGAAATTTTCACTTTTTTAATAATTTTTTAAATATACGTAATTATACTGTCTTCACCTTTGTATTGGTCGTTTTATTAATTTTTTTAACCCGTTTCTTAGTATTAGGCGGTCATCTGAAATAGAAAACTATTTGGTGCATTTAAAATCGTGCCAAATAGGCTTGGCAGGCAACGTACTAATAACCAATAATTACTAATAGTTGCCAATTTTTAAATTTTTTTTTAAAATTCGGGTTATTATAAGTGAACACAGGATTTTTAAAAAATTAAAGATAAGGTTGAGGTTTAGATGGAATTTTGAAGCCGTTATCTAGTCCTAGTATCTCTGAAGACAAGTCACATAGAATAGTTGATGCACGTTAAATTTGTCGAAACTCAGTTCTCACACTGATGGAATGTGGAAATATGGATAGTGTGTGGGGTTCCAGATCAGGTGTCATTCCCGTCATATGACTAAAGATCAAAATTACCTCATCCATAACCCTCGTGTAGCTTCAAAAAGAGAGCGTGAAACGTTAATAAACAATCAATAAATCTCGAAGTCGTTATGACTGAACCACTTGTTCACTGCAATTCGTAGTTTGTATTTTCTTTCTATATTTATAGTTAAAGATTTTAAGATATCCAATTTATTCTATGTAGTAAGATCGTAATTCTGCATATATCAAACAATCGAGTTTTTTTCCCTCATACTTTTGCATCGGTTTCAGCAAGGACTTATAATTTTGACCAATAATTGTTTTACAAAAATGCTCTAAGTTAATTTTCTGTTTTACCTTCTGAAACTGATGAATCCAACAATATCGGATTCCCTTGCCAACCGGAAATTTTTCCTTCGCTATCAAATTCTACCTCCAAAAATCCAAGATATTTTCCAAAAGCGAAGTCTTGGACCACAAGAGCTCGGGACCCATCTTCTCTTTCTATGACCTGGGGGTAAGGACCTTGAGGCTCTTCTATAGAAGGTGGGGTACCTGAGGATTAAAAAATATATATTATTGATTCCCCTGTGACGTTTTTTCAGTAATTATAAATAAACTGATATCTCATTTCACAGATATTTCACTGATGTATCGCATTTCACTGAAACTGAATTTTTTTTTTAAATTATAAAAAAATGTTACATTTTTTAAAGAACGACATTTTCAAAGAGATTTCGATAATTTTAGTTTAGAAATCGCTAAAGTAGTATAGTAGGCAAAGTAGTTTCATCTTATGAGTTTCTCTCAATGGGAGAAACTTTATCAATTGTTTTCCAATTTACATTTATAAAACATTTATTACTTCTAGAACATTCTTTTTCAGTTTTCTGGAATATATTTGGTTACTTTTAGCAATTAAGAGAGTTAATTTAAAGTTTAATTAATTTTAGGATATTAACCCTTTATAAAGCCGTTCTTACTAACTTCTTTAATTTTTAATTGTCGATGGGAAGCTATTTTCCCACCTATCAGTTATGCATTTCGGCTGCCACAATTGATACATCTGAATTTAAAAGTCGTAAACGCAAAGGACGATCCATAAATTTCTTGAACAGCAAGAAAACTGTTCCAGATGATGTACAAATGACAAAAGTTAGTGAACATATGCCAGTTTTACTATAAACATATAGATGTGGCTGCTTGTGTTCTATTAAAGAACATGAAAAGATAACAAGATATGTGTGTACAGTTTGCAATGTCCCACTATATGTTGAACCCCATTTGCTGAAACTTCATGGGAAGTAATACCTGCACATTTCTAAATCCTTTAATAAAAAATATATCTAATTTTAATTCCTTTTGTAGATTTTAGTATTTGCAAATTATGTTTTATATCGTCAATACGATATCAAAAATTGTAAAATATGCGATGTCCTTCCTTCGAATAGCTCCTAGTGGATGGAGTGAAACATACTTCCCACCAAAAAAATATAGTCTCAAAAATCAATTAAATTTTAGGTAATAAGCTAAATAAATTTCTTTTTATAAATCAATCTCAATCCTAAAAATATTTTAACGTAACATATTACCAGAAAAATGGCCCTATAAAGGGCTAAACTATGAAAGTAGCACTAAAGCAATTAAAACGCGCATTAAACCAGAATTATTAATAAACCAACAATGTCAATAAAAAAAAAGTATGATAATTCAATTATTTTGAAAAAATTTTCGATATTGAACGAAAAAACCAAATTATAAAGTACGTTTTTATTTAGAAATTTCAGCATTTTTTTGTTTTTTGTTTTTAATATGCATACGGGATTGTTAATTTTTCAATATCTACACCTTATAGTAAAATTTATCTCAAAACTTTACAACATATAGCCTCAATCCTTGTAGAAACGAAACAAAAAATACTTTTCAAAATTTATAATGTTTTATATTTACTATCCTGATTTTATTCTTTGAAAATTTATAAATCTATTGAAATTTATAAAAGTAGTTTAAATATCAAAAATGTGAATATAATTTTCTAGAATAACTAAAATGTTTTGTTTATAGAGCTTGAATTATATAGAGATTCAAGCAGGATTACGATGATAAGACTTAAGCATGGGAAGGGTCTGCAAATATGGGATACAATTCCCTGATTTGCAAAGTTATTTTATTTCAACTCACCTGTGTAAAGAAAAGTATTTGTGTGTCCTCCAACCACAATATCTATTTCCGGTACTTCTTTAGCAATGCTTTGGTCCACAGCGTAACCAGAATGACCGACTGCCATTATCTTTGTCAATCCTTCTTCAGTGCCAAGCGACGGGCTTCTCTTTTAATACATGCAACTTCATCTTCAAACTCCAAATCACCTAAGAATATTGCATAAAATGTTATACTGAGTTTGCAAAGCTTTTGGATAAATAAAAATGATTATATCTTTCAATTTGCGCTAGAACTATTGGCGTTTAACCTCTCAATTTCAAACTATAGCCATATGAAAAGGATGACACTCTTGAGGTGTTTCCTCAGTCATCTAACATTGAAACCACTCTGCTTGAATATATTTAACGTTTGAAAGCTCCTTTTACAATGATTCTTTATTTTTTTTTGGAATCAGGAGTCAATGGATCTCAAACCTAGCAACATTACCACTGGACTACAGTGGCTTACATCAAATATTTTACACTTTTAAAAACATTTTTAAAAATTAATTACATTGATGAGATTTAGATTTCTTTATGTGAAAAAACCTCGAAATAAATATTTTGCAATATTAACCGAAATTATTCCTTGAAAGTTAAAAATGAAAACTTTCGATGTTGTTCGAATTAACGTGTGGGGTAATATTGTCATAGTTCTGCAAAATTTCAAACTAAAATTGCCCAACCGAAATAAACTGAAATATTGCATTTATTTTCGCCTAACGAGCATTAAAAAAAACGACCTTAGACAATATATTATCTTTATAATAAAATTTACACCTCTGCCGTCATTCATATTAATTCCTTATTGCATTATCTTGTATACCAGTGCTTCTCAAACTTTCAATACTTGCGACCCAATATTCAATCATAATTTTCAACGCCCCTTCCCCTCCATACAATAACAATGTATTGAATTCGATAGTACGATACTTTGACGCTAAAACTACAATACGACTTTAACCTCTTAAGTGCCTCCGGTGTATATAAAAGTCTCGCACAGCCAGTGCGTAAATTGCCCCGGAAGTATATACGTCTTTCCGAAATACAATCTTTTCTGTTCATAGCTATCCATAAAATTATTCAGAAGGCTTTGGAATGCAATAAAATGAACTTGACAGCGCTACGAAGGATTTAGTTATTTCGGAGGAATTTCTTATTTATTCTCTGTCTCCTCCATCCCTCAATACACACATACGTTTGCATACGTACAAAACGGTGGCATTGGGGAGCGAATCACGTAACTTTTAATCGGCAGTTAGGGATTAATTATAAACTGTACAAAAAAAATTATCAAAATAAGTGTAAATGTTTGAATATAATTTTATAAATGAAAAGCCCATGGGGGTCACTGGTAATTATTAAACTTATCCCTAACTTAGTGTTGTTAAATTAATTATACAATACATTGTGCAGCACTGATACATTTATATGTGTATTATATCAGCGTAAATGTTTTTGTTATTTTCTTATTATGTCAGAATGTATATTTTGTTTGTTTACTTTCAATAAATTAATAATTTTTTTTTAAAATAATCTTTTGTTTTCGACTTTTCAATGCACAGTTTGAGAAGCGCTATTGTATGCTGTTTAAAAAATATTATGCATTTTCTTTAGATATACATCTGGAATTTTTAAAAAAATCAAATATTGTTTTCAAAATTCATATATCAAATTTTGTTTATCAAATATTTATATAAAATGGTATATCGAGATAATACTTAAAAAATTTCCAAAAGCAATTTGAAAAATGAAAATGCAATTAATCATATTTTCAGTCGACAAATTTAATTTTCTAATGCATATTTACATCAAGTCTTTTAAAAACTGCTTGAGTACTCCTTTTATTACGTAAATTAAAAAGGAAATTCACAACCTAAATCTCAATAAAATTTATCAATTATTTCATTCCTAATTTCCAATTACCGTGCTTAAAAATTTACATCATTCCTTCTTCGAGCTAGTTTTTAACTTAAGTAGATGATGGTTTCAAACATAATCAATAATATACACACATATTGATTAAACCCTGTCTATGTATATAAGAGAAGAGCGACTCACTCACTTTCTCTCTCATCCCGATATCTTCATAACGGTTAGATCTACAGACTTGAAATTTGACAAGCATGTTTCTTTCGTTGAGCAGAGCTCCGCTAAAAACGGTCTTTACGGGGATCGACTCTAACGGAGGTTACGGGGATGTGTATAGAGCAAAAAATTTCTATTTTTGAACTATAGTCTTGAAATTTAGTAAGCATGTTTCTTTTGTAGAGTAGAAATCTTCTAAGAAGGGATTATGCAAAAATCGACTCCCGAAATGTGTTACCCCGGCTTTATAGATTAAAAAATACCCGTTTTTGAACTATCATAACTACAGACTTGAAATTTGGCAAGTATTTTTATTTTGTTGAGTAGAGATCCGCTAAAAACGGATTTTGCGGAAATCACTTTTGTAGGGGATTACGGAAGCATTTAAGGTTATTATACTTCCATTTTAGAAATTCAAATTGTCATTTTATCTAATATCTGAGTGTTATAAGAATGTTTTTAATCGAAAGAATAATGCTAGGACTTAGAGATATAAACAGTATATAGTCTTACATATATATGACCCAACGAAATCATACAGAAAAATGTATGACCCAGCAAAACGGGTGGGTATGGCTAGTTGATTATAATAGCAATGTTAATAGTGTCTCAAAAAATTCGGAATGAAAATTAAACTTTGATTCACCTGTGGATGATAAATATTTTGTTTCTGGTGTAAGATACCCAATGACGCCTACTTTCTCTCCTCCTATCTCCATTATAGTAGATGGTTGAACATAGTCAGCAAATTCTGGAACTTTGGATGAGTTTATGTTACACACAACCACTTTCGGCTTCAGATTTTTTAAAAATGGGAAAAGACCTTTTAAGCCGTCGTCGAATTCATGGTTACCTAGAGACTGCGCTAGGAGAAACAAAAGCAAATGAACAATTTAATAAATTTTAGAATATTTGGATTTGCAATCCTGTTATATACAAATTCTATTTTGCACTTTTTCTGTGATTATGAATTCAGGAATCAAAATTCAGGCAGTTTCAACATTTCTGATTTTGTACTTGATTGCAATGTTAAAATATGAGTATTTTAATGTACAATATCGATCTATGAATAAAAGAATTTATTTATGAAATGATATAATCTTCATTATTGAAAGTTTTGAATATCATCATTTGCTTTTTTCTTAAAAATCTGTCCTAATATGCAGGGTTTTTTAATTGACACTGTTCAAAGTCATCTGAAGTTCGTTCTATAAACTGCAATAGGACTAAACTTGGTATAGAGCCTAATGATGACATAGGAAATAAGAATCTGGGGGGAAAAATTAGTTCCAACAATCACTTATACGGGAGTGTTTACGGCGCTGTTATAACTTACCAAACCGTGAATCAGCATAAAACACCGGGCTAAAATCCAAATTTATGCTTTCATATGCGACAAACACGCTAGTAATTTGGGCAATACAAACATGTACAACTCCGAAAAATAATATTTTCAGCTGTAGTTACACAACGCAAGTGAATATGCAATTCCCATAACAGAACGCGCATTAATGGTAAATCTGTATATTATCTTGAGCTGTATATTAATGGTAAAGCTGTATATATATATTACCTTGATCACATCCACAACTCCTCTTGCATTTGGAACCCAACAGGAGCTACATAAGGGGGCGTTGTCGCTTATTGCTTGAAAATGAAAGATAGAGAAGTTCGAAGAAACAGAGTCACTGACAATTCAATCAGGCAGAGGACGTAAACCTGTGTTAGAAGAGGTGATAACCTATGTTAATACTGTAGTCGTCGACGGATCATAAGGAACCATTGTTTGTATACATATCACAGACAGCATGAAATATTCCATGTGATATGCTGCGTACGCCCGTAGGAAATGTTGTGCAAAGATTGGACAGCCTCTGAGAACGTCGGTCGAATTAAATGTAGTCGAATTCCTTCCCGGGGAAGTGAATACAGTGAATAAAAATTAACACACTTAACTGTTATTTTGTATGTGCTTTTTTTATTATTTTTCTTTTCTTTTTTTTTTTTTGCAAATATCCCTACCGGGGGGTGATTTTTGGAATTAAATATTTTTTTCACGGAATTCTATTTTCCTAGAAATCATTTATCTCTATACCATTCCTGAGGAACTTTCTTTTCTTAGCTCGAGCTGCAGGTCTATCTGAATAGTGTCAGTTAAAAACCTGTATAGCAATGTCCCAACCGTTTTATCTCCGCGAACCGGTCAACGTTTGATAACTTTACCGCGGCTCACTGAGAGTGGGACGTTCATTGCTTATATTTTAGATTGTTTTGATTTAATATTTTTAACTTAAATTTTTATTTAAACATGCCTTAAGAAAAAAAAGCAGTTATACCACAATATGATTATAAAGTGATTTCCATGGAAACTCTCGCAAACCCGTGAGAAAAACACCACAGTAAATAAAATGGAATAATTCCTTCGGCGGCCTAGTACCACTTGATCCACAGACTGGTACCGGTCGGGGGTTGGGGACCACTGCTGTATAGTATTTCTTCAGTCTTTTACCTTTGCAATTTATGAACATTATGTAAAGCAATCAGTGAAGTTAAGAAATTTTATGTGTTAGGAAATCATCAATTGTTCGTCTTAAATATAAAGTTTTATTTGCTAAATAAAAATGTAAAGAATATGTTTTTTCAAATATATATATATATATATATATATATATATATATATATATATATATATATATATATATATATATATATATATATATATATATACATATATATATATATATATGCCTTTAATAATTAGCAATGAAAAACTGACATTGTCATAATTTATTTTTCTATAATTGGTTCTAATTTCTAATTAAATTTCTATTTGTTTTATGTTATATATGATATCCTAAAGCCTCTAGTAAATCTTTTTTTTTTTTGGACATGAAAGTTCACTAGTGTTAATTTCTTTAATGTGCGTAACTTAAATTTGTAATGCCTCTAATTGTACAACACTGATATTGGATACAAAAGTGTTTACATGATACATAAGTGTTTAAAACTCTTTGTTATATGATTAACTAGAGCATATTATGGATAAAAATATAACTCTCCTAACTTGCTTTAAATTTTATGAAAAGCTCACGATTTCAGTAAATAAAATCATTTACAACCGTTAAAATTTCTGAAAATATTACGATTAATAACCTTATTTTTTTTCTATTCAAATGTTATTTTCATAAACTGGTAAAAAAATTCAATTCCAATAAAATAAATATAACATTGTTAAATCTACTATAGAACTCTATAATTAAACTGCAAAGTAACGATAAGAACAATCTAGATAACATTTCGACCCACAGGCGTAGCTAATCCTAAATGGGGCACCAAATCAAACTTTCTTGTACACCCTTTTTTTTGGGGGGGGGACTCAATATATTGACAGTTTTTTTCCCTCATGTATATTAGTGCCTCTGTTGCTTGGGGGCCCTGTATCATTGATAAGGCGGTAGCTACGCCCCTGTTTCGATCAAGCTATTGAAAGGCTTACAGAAAAATGTTTTTTTTTATTTTCCACTATTTCTCTTAAAAATTTAGCTGAGAGATGAGGTTAAAAAGTTTTGAACTAAAAACAAGCTTCCTTAAATAAAATATGAATTTGAACTATTTGCTTAGAAATGAAAACTGCTTTTAAAATTTTATAAATTTTGGATACAAGAATCTTGAACAATTTTTTAATAAAATAAGATATTTTTTATTTGATCGCATTGAAAAGATATTTAAAAAAGAAGAATAAGTAAAAAAAATCAGACATCAGACCATCACGTCAATTCCAAGGGTGTTGACAAGATCCGCAACAATCTGCCATCGATGCAAAGTGTACCAGACGGTGCCTTGATAAAAATCTCCTCCATTCAAGAAAATCACATTGTCTCTGTTCGATCTTATTTCCTGATCTATAAAGGGAAATGAAAAAACTAAGTTTCAAAAATATGAGCTATTTTTTTCTTTTTTTATAAATTAATAATTCATTCTAAATATATTTAGTTTCTTAATGTTGATCATAAATAATTAAATTAAAAGCAATTATTGACTAAATTTTTATTAAATTAGAATAATTTTACCCCTTTTTAGCAAACGATTAAATAGTAACACTTCAACTTAAACTCTGAAGTAACTCAAAAATACTTGGAATAGTTGCTTTGAAAAAATTCAAAATAAAGTTAGCGATAGTTACAATAAAACGACCTTAAATAAATCGTTTGCAATATGTAACTGAAATATTTATTTAAAATGTTTCGAGAAGGTGTAAAAAAAGTTTAACATTCTGAACAATTTTCACTATTCTCATTCCAGCTTGATAAATTTTGATGTCACAGTTAATGGCTCAAAGAGAGTTAAATTATAATATTAATAGATTAATTATTTGATATAATTTTCGTAACTAATTAATTAATCCATTTTCTTCACAATTTATTTTTCTTTGAGCCATTAATAAGGTCCAGATATGATAATCTCGAAAGTTAATAAGGTATCTTTTCTTGTCAGCGGCATATTTAGTCGTGTATAATTTTTACAAATAGAATGAATGAATCAATCATTTTTTACTCTTTGAAGAGATGCAATTTACATGAAAATATATTTAAAGATGGGATATCTTTACATCCAAATACATGTCGAAAATAATATTCGACATAAATTTACATACGTGATTGTGGCGGAATTTACTTTTGAACTGCGAAAGGATTTTTACTTTTGTAATAAAGTCAGTAAACAAGAATTTAATACGCAAGGTATACTACAAAAAGTTCAGTAAAACTAACGCAGTAACTGGAAAATTGTAAACGTTTAGTTATTTTTTCTCTTGCAGCAAATCCTGCAAAGAAATGACATTACCAAATGCAACGATATGCTGCCAATAGTAGAAAATCGTTCTCGCGCACGTTCGAACAGTAAAAATAACGATGGCAGCATTTGGCGACATTGATTTGGCTCCTCAAATTTGCGCTGGCAACGTTTTTTGTTTTGTCGAAAGTAGTCAACGGTATAATACGTAAGTACCTACTATGGTTATTGTATTCCTTTACTGTTCATTTATTTTAGATAAAAAAAGTTGTATATACGATTTTCATACAGCTAATAAACTGATGTTAATAATAAATTCCTTAGATTCAAACGGTATATAATGTAATGTAATTAATTTTAATTAAAAAATTTCCAGTATTTTATATTTAAAAGAGTTTTAAAAATGAAGAAAATATTACTATATCTCCAGAAATACATGATTTATTTTTATAAGTCACTATGACTACTTGTTATACCGTGATATATGACTTAATGTTGCTAAGAATTCGAATGCTGTGGATGAAATAATCAAAAATAAAGGAGTTAAACTACAACAGCTATTTACTGCAGAGTATCAAAATCCTTTAACTTCAAAAAATATCATGAAGAGAGACTAATAAGAAATAAGTAATTTGAAGATCTCAAGACGAAAAGGAATACTTGCACAGTAGAATTTAAAAATTAAAATTATTTGACTATATTCTGTCATTTTTTGAGTGAGAGAGAAGGCATGATTACATAATAATTACGACATTACATCTATTAATACGTTTTAAAAATGTTTTGTGTGGGGTTTTGCCACAATTTATTTTAAAACTAAGAAATGTGATGCATTGTTTGGTACTTTTGAGTTTTTGGTAAAACGGTCATTATCTTTTCCCATATTTATATTTAAAATTA
>BMAV01011014.1:0-27825 GCA_019973955.1 Trichonephila inaurata madagascariensis
TTGTCAAAGTAGTGGATACCTTAAGACTTTTTAATAGGGTTTCTTAAAACATAATAAAAAATATTGTTCTACTATTTAGTAATGTTAATTTTTTTGTGTGGAATGAATTGATCATGATTTCAAAAACACATCATAACAGAAAGAAAGCATTCTCCTATCAATAACGTTTTTTCTCTAAATTCATTTTTCAAAAAACTTTGTGACAGAAAAAAATATTCGTTTAACAATTATATCTTTGATTTTGACATTGAATCTATTCTGATCTAGATATGAAACTTCCCTTTGAATTAGCCTCGCTACGAAACCTATGGCAAAATTTTTGCCTGTCTTTGAATCTTACAATAGAAAGATTAATATAGGGTGTCCTAAGAATAGCACCCAAGCTCTGCAGAGCCAGATTCCTCATTGGAAATACATAGAAAAATACTGGAAGGACTGTGTACCTAGAGTTTCTGATTTCCCGGGTTTTTTTCCATTCCCGGGAATGTAATTGTCGTTTCTGGGATTTTAAAACAAGTTATTTTTAAATAAAATCAATAATAATTATAGAAAATAAGGATACATATAAATATTCCAAAATTAATACTTATTTATATAATGGGGTAAAAAAAACAAAAAATTTTTAAATAAATTGATTTTTTATTTTAAAATAGAATTTCAAAAAACATTAGCCAATTTATACTTTATCCCTCAGCCTAGTTCTAAGCTTTTTGACAAACAATCCGGCACCAGAAAAGGCTCTCTCGGTTTCCCAATGATTTTGGGAGGAATTGTTTTAAAGCCTCACATAGTTTTATAATGTTTGGTGATGGAGTTTCAGTCGAGTGGAACAAATGCATCTCTTGTTTCATGATTTTGTTGAAACTAGTTTTTTTTGAACAATATAAAACTTTTCTTTTACAATAAATTGCTTTTAATTTTTCGTCCAACGTCCAGAGGTTTTCCTTTCAAAATCCCCATGCTCTCTTCTTTTGAGTGCGATATGAGTGGATATTGATTCCTCTTCTTCGTAGAATAGCATTGTCACATCATTTTGGCTTGTCTAACCAAGCAATTTTAACTAGGCAATCACGAAATATCGATAGTAACTGTAGCTGCTTCTTTTTCACCCAAAATTCAAGTGTTGCATTAATCTTATTAAATCAAAGTTGCGTCTCTCATTAATTCTTTGGATCAAAAATTTTCATATTTTTTCGCATATTCTGAATATTGTTCGTTCAGTTCTCCAATATAACGAAAGAAAATACACCTTCCAAAAAGAGCAAAGTTGCATTTCGACTGCATAATTTTTCTAAGCCAATTTTTACTGGCTTTAAGCCTGCTACAATTGTAGCCACAGTTCCAAACTCTACATTGGCCATCCTTTGTTCTTTTTTAATGCCAATGTTTTTAAAATAGCTACCCCATAGATAATTGAAGCCCCGTGCAATTCCCGGTAAATCCGAATAGAAAAAGTACAGAAATCTCTGATTTCCGGGAAAGAAACCCTAACTGAACCTGTTCGATCCATAGTTTACGAGAAAATACAAAAAACTAAGCGTGACGGTGCAAGGAAAAACACCGTACAGAACACATCAACAGCAGTGTTTGCAAATATTTAAAAAGACAGATGTTCAAAGAGCCCGCCGTGCTTATCGAGGCAGGCTTGAGCGCATCGTGGAATGGATGAATGTAAACGTTTCAGCAGGGTAGTGTCTACGAAAGTACAAACAGCACGCAGACGAGCAACTAAGACCGTTTGTGTAGTTCAATACATCTCTATACACCAATTCTTTAAGAATGCCCCACAGTCAAAAAATCCCCAGAAATGCCTAATAGAAAACAAATAATTTACTAACTTATTTTAGATGTTGCAGCCTTTCACAACAAAACAGATCTAGAAAAAAGACCGAAAAAATCCCAAAATAGTATCAGATAAGGAAATACATTCGGAAAAATAACATGATGTCACATATGGTTAAATGAGTCGAAATAGTAGATATTTTCATGAACTATGCAGGTAGAGAAAACTTGAAACGAAAAAAATGTTAGAAAAATACATGCGTAAGCTATTTCGCTATAATTTTTTTTTTCTGTGAGTGGGAAATCAATCAGAATACTTACAGCATTTATATTTAAAAAAAAGAAAGAAAGGAAAAAAACTTAACCTAAATTAATACATTATTACACCTTTTCTTTCTGAAATTATAAGATTTTTCTAATAATTAATAACACTTTAAATAATATCAGATATATTTCACAGTATTCAAAAATTAAAAAAAAAGCTATGGAATAATTTAAAAATACTTAGGTAGCAATGAAGATAAACCTTTGTCGATGTACTTTTAAGTAATCTCAAGATAAGAAAGGAAATAAATAAAAAAAAATAAAAATCTCTTTTTTGTCTTGTTTCTACTTCTATTTTAATGCCGCATTTTGTTTGAAGAGGCTTATGTTATATAGAATTAATAACGATTACTTTGATATTATTTTGATGTTATGTTAGTAACTTGCTTATAGACTTTATTTTAACTTCTTTTTAAACCCCTTTAAAATACTGTAATATTTCACCAAATGAATTCAAAGTTTTATGGCTTAATTTATGATTTCAAGCTAAGGTAATTCTACAGATATAAGGCTGATAATTCACAGAAATAAAAATAAGTTCCAAAAAATATTTAAAGAAAAAATAAAAACCGTTAAAAAATTATATTTATAACCTTTTGTAAGAAATTAAAGAATAATACTTAAGTATAAATGGAAAGTTGTTTAGTTAATGATAATTTTTTCAAATTGTAAAGAAATTTGAAATTTAGTCAAACTGTTCTATTTCAGCGAGGAAGCTTTGGCTTTGGGAGGGGACTAATAAAAACAAGAAAAAAAATCAGATTATAGGCAAGTAATTTAACAAAATACACAGAAACAGCCCTCACTAAGCAACTAAAAAGCCCACATTTAAAATTATTGGCACACATATAAAATAACATGGTTTAAAATTTGTACACTTCCATTTTTATAATCCCAACAAAAAACAAACTTAAGTAGCTTTACACAATTATATTACTCTAAACATTAACATTTCCTCTAAAATTTTCTCGGCTGTGCATAAATACTCCTCCATGAAAAATGACACCATCGCCCAAAAGTAATGGGCTACACATTAAACGTTAAGTACATCAGCGACTTAAAGCCCAGTTTACGAAGTGACACCTTCTTGTTTTGAATTTAACGCTGCGCAGCCTAAAACCATTAATCAACCTTTTCGTCTTCCACCCCTTTTCCATTCCCCTCACCACCCCCTAGAACATCCACGCTCGAATGGCGTCACTGAAAAGTCAAACTAAGAATTTCTGATGCGGAAAACGCGATTGTCTTTACACCAGGACTGCCTGGCACTCACCACCCTACCACACGTGGGTCTCATTATGTCTGGAGACACAATCTGATGTCGTCACTCCCCGGCCCAGCTTCTAGCCACCCCCTTCCACCTCCCAGAAACATCGTATTCCCTTTGGACCAAAGGAACCAGAAGGAAGGGGGGTAAGAAGTGAGTCAGCGCTTAAGTGGATTAGTGGACTCTGTTGTGGAGATTAGTTGACTTTGGGTAGCGAGACTTGCTGTGTTGGTGCTTTGAACGTGAATGGGTTCTGCCGCAGATTAGGCGCATGCATGTAATAGGTATATGCCCCGCTAGTAGAAAAGGGAAATAGGGAGGAGTCTGGGGCACTAGATTTACGGTTCGTTAACTATTTTGTAGGGGAAAGGAGTAATAAAGATTTTTTTTCCCTTTATCAATAATTCTAATGGGCTTTGAAGGCTTAAAAAATATGATTACTCTTCAAGTTAGTTCTATACCAGTGTTTCTTAAACTAGGGGTTTCGTAACTTGCATCTGGAGTCGCCAAACCTTTTAGGATTTTTGATATATCTTTTTGAATAGAATAACTTATTCAATATTATTATTAATAATAATAATTAAATTGTTTATTTAGATTTTTATCACTCATTGGCCACTAAAATCAGAATAACTTGTTGAGTTATCAATAGATTCGGTACACTGGCGTAGCTAGTCCAAAGTGGGTCCTGTATCAAAATTCGTTGGGGGCCCATTTGGATGGCCTCTAAACATTTTAGAATGGTTTTACTTACAGATGTCGGGGCCCCGTATCATTTTGATACAGTGGTAGCTACGCCTTTGATTCGCAAATTAGTCAATTTTAATTTGAAGTCTTTTGAAGATTTTTGGGTAAGAGTTGCAAAAGAATTTTCAACAATTTCCGAAACTGCAATACAGTATCATTTAGTTTTACTACAACTTATTGATGCGAGACAACATTTTCATTTTGAACAATAACGATATCAAAGCATCTGTTAAATCTAAAAAATATTGAGGAAATTCTTCATCCGGCGGTGTCGAAAGTGTTTTAGATATGACTTTTTTAAGCTAAATTTTTGGGGGGTTGGACAATTTTAAAAATTCAAAATTTAAATTTTTAATTTTGAACAAAAAAAAAATCCCCGTTAAAGTGTTTTTAAAAAGTACACAAAACCCTCCCGCAAAATTTTATCCACGAGATGAAAGAAAGTTTTTTGGGGGAAAAATTACATAAACTTACGCAATTTAACATGGACTCCAATGGAGGTGCTGGACCCCCTTAATGATGCTGCTCACGGAGAAATTATAACATTTATTTGACTTTCATTGACTTTTCTATATCTTTAAGAGCTCTCAAGACTCTTAAATTGCAAATTTTTCAATTTTTTAAAAAATATATATATATATATTTAAATTTTTCCCTAACTTTTGGGTTTACCAAAATTGTTTGATACGGGGGAAAAAACTTCCGATTTTAAAGAGAGAGAAAGGAAATTTAAAACGAAACCATACCTCTTTTTTTTTTTTTTCTTTTAACTTCATTTTTCGCAAAGCAAAATATTTCAGCTTGGGCGCAAAATATTTCAGAAACTATTTATGATATCAATTTGGTTTAAAATCGTGTGGAACATAGGGGTCTTCATAATTTAAAACATAAATTTTTTAAAAAAATTTTTAAATTTTTTTTAAAAATTTAATTTAAAAATTTTTTTTTTTCTTAAAATTTTTAAAAATTTTTTTATAATTATATTTTTAAAAAATTTTTTTTTTTTCTAAATTTCTTTTAAAAATTTGGGATAACCAAAAATGAACATTTTTTACCAAAGTAAAATTTAAATTTTTGAAAAATTTTTATCAATTTTTTGGGCTTCAGGATCCCGCTTTGGGCTAAAATACTGATTTTCATATTTTTTGAAAAAATTTTCCAATCTATATTTCTTTTATAACTTTTTTTAATTTTTTTTTTTCAAATTCTCTGAAAATTTGAAAATAATGTAAAAAATATATGATTATTATTTGGGAAAAAATTTTTAAAATTTTTTTTAATAATTATTGCTAAGTTACATTGGTTTAAGAGGGGGTTTTTTTATCAGTACACGGATATCTTTAAAGGGGCCTGTGAAAACCCTTAAAAAAAAACTATTTTTTAAACATTTTACAAAATATATATATATATTCACTGGATATAAAAACATAATTTTTTGTCACCTTTTTGGAAAAAAATTTTTTGTGTCCATTCTTGGGTTTTTTATTGAACCCTGATCCACGGTGAGGGGAGTGAATGAATATTAACGTCGCACTGTTCCCGCTACACGGGGGCTTTTTTGGGGACCCCGGGCCACGTAATTTTTTAACCATGGTTAAAAATGACGTGGATGATACCTGAGGGTGGCACCCCCTTTTCCTCACTACCCACCAAAAGGGAGGACGTTTCCCGCTCGACAATTTAACGTGCATCGCTGCCCCAAAGGCGTGTCTTTTGAGGGGGTACTGGGCCCGAAATCAGGACATACCGGGCCCTGATCCCATACCTTTACCCGGGGCTACCGTAGCCCCATGATCCACGGTAGCTTAGTGGTTACAATTTAGAACTCGTGGACGGCGTGTAAGGATGAGCCTCAGCGCCACTGAAGACTAACCGTGTAGAGGGGCTTATGCACTTTAAGTTGTTGAGGCTCATAATCCTCCGGGTGACGTGGTGTGGAAGTTTGTAGAAAGGGATTCAGTTCTAGTGTGTTTGGCCAGGGTTCTAAACTACGAGGCCCGTTACCAACAGTCATCGTATTGCTTTATAGTGCGACGTTAATAAACACTTATTACTTCTCTGAACATGATTGAACCTTATAAATGCATGTTTTTAAGGCGAAATTTTAAACATGGTTTTCTCTTAACAGATCATTATTTGTTATTTTTGAAGAAATATTTGCATAATTACTCAACTACTAACATCCGTTTCAATCACAATTGAGCGTGATATCAGTGTAGAAAGAATTCTTCGGATTCGACATTGGTCGCGATTTAAATAGACTTTTGGATGTCCAGAACTTTTTCTTAGCTTCGTACAATGCAAGATATTTTGTGTAGGTTCTGAATATCGTAGGCCTAATTATCAGAATGCGTAACTCCACAAAGGAAACTAATTTGATATACGAGTACTACCGCACTCTGTTTGGCGTCGATTCCTTAATCACGCCAAACGATATAAATGATGATACACATGACCACACGACACAAATATCAAGGTAACAATATTGTAATGTTATCGCCCATTTTGGCAAACATAAGCAACAGCTTATCAAATTAGCATCCCAAATGGAGTTACGCATTCTGATATTCAGGCCGACGATATACAAACACCACGGTTGATTCTACGTACAATTTAAAGAAAAGCATAAGTTGTTCAATAAACGCATTGATTTTTATTTTTTCAGGATCAATTAATTTTCCACTTTTTATCATTGCTAATTTCTGCGAGACTAAAACGCAAAATTTCATCTCATATAAGCTATTTGCTTATTATAACATATTTTAAAATATTGTTCAATATTTTTATATTCTATTGAATGAGTATATTATCCCGCATTTATTATTATTGTTGTCATTGAATAAAGCATGAAAAAAAATGCATAAATAAATTTTTGATTCTCTGTAGTTTTTTCCCGTAATATGAAGGTTTTTTTCTAAAGTCTTATATTCTAGAGATCTAAAATATGTAAGTAATGTCATTGATTTTATTTGTGTTTTTCATTAATTCAATTACTGTACGTAGGAAAAAAGTTAGTAGTTTATACATTTGTAATAAAAGATTCAGTTCACTAACTGGTTTAATGGGGAAAGTAATAGTGAAAAGCTCGTTTTCTTCCAATATTTGTAATGGGTCTTGGACTATAAAGAAAACTGTATGGTTTTGATAAGTTCGAATTTCCAGTGACGGTGCACTTAAGTTAATAGTCAATATTTCTTTAACATACTTTTGAATTGATTGATTCTAAGACTATATTCCGTGTATTCTCTTTTAAGAGAATTTGTATGGATTATTACTTGGAATGAAAGGTAATGAAGAGTTGAGTAGTATGCTTACTGTGTCTGTTAATTATGTTGGAAGGAAAAATAAAATATAACTTCTTTTATAAAATATATTTTATAATATATTTATTTTATAATATACCTTAATAATACTTATTTTATTATAAATTTATAAGCTTGATTTAAATGTGTATCTTTTAACGTTCTTAAAAAATTAAAATATTCTTTTTATATAAAAATTTAAACTTTATTTTGAAAATTTTAAAAGTAGTTTGAGAGTAGAAATACTGCAAAAATACCATTTTTTTTTCAATGAGCTAGCGAGATATATTATTTTCATATTTTAAAACATTATCATTATATATATAAGTTTGCATACATGAAGCAATTTAAATTTAAATCAGTTTATAAATATAATTGACTCTCAACTTATTCATTAAAACGTATCTAATCACTTTAACATATATTATTTTTCGTTTTTTTTTTTCCATCTCTATATTTAACAATATTTTTCATAATTATTTTAAATTATAGCTCTTGAAATCGAGTACCTCAATTCATCATTTATCACTAAAAAATAAATAAATATAACTTATTCTTTTTTTTTAAAGAAAAAGAGTATTTCTTGAAGTTTATTTCTGTTTTTTCAGAACATTCCATGAAAATTACATTAACAACCTTTTGAAAACGACAAGAACAAAAAAAATTGCAGGAAACGGAAGGGAAAAAAATCCTTCTACACGAATACATATCCAGACTTTAACTTCCTAAATACGATATAATAACAGACGGCCAACGAGACAATATTCTTCTTTGTCGTGCAATAGCAAAACTAACATTGAAGCTCTTAACGAATGTAGGCGAAAACAATCGAGAGAGAGAAAAAAATAAGAATTTAAAGATAATTTGATTTAATGGCACAGAAAAGACCTAATTCAATTACATACCTACCAAATTCGAATTGCGTCGTAGAACGCGAGTAAGAGGGGAAAAACACGCGTAACAGTTTTTTGCTTTTATGTTATATTGTCTTACTTTCACATGATTGTTATCTTAGACATCACAGCACTGAATTTTGATGTAAGCTTTCGGTGAGACATATAATACGCTAATGAAATCAGTATATGGCTGCCAAGAACACGTGCGGATTTTCCTTCGACTTCATACCTGAAAGGATATATAGGGTTACCATTGGTATAAAAGTTAATTCAATACTACGGGGAGCTTATGAGAGGTAAAAGTAAAAAAAAAATAGAAATCCGCTATGTCTAGCATTTTAAAAAAGATATCATAGATCATTCTTTTTTTTTATTTTACGTTGAAAAAAATTGATGGAATATTACCAATATTTTTTTTTACAGCGTGAAATATCAGCTAAAAGACATTGCTATATTCATTTGACACGTGTAGCTGAAAATTAAAAAACAAATCTATAAAATAATGAAGTTGCAACATGTTTTTTTAAAATTCGATATAGGATCAAATTTTTAAAAATGAAATATTTAACAAAATGTGATTTTTTTTAAATGTGAAAATTCAGAAAGAGATATCTATCTTAATATAACTGTACTTTTCCGTTTAGCCGGGCGCAAGCGATAAATTCGCTAAAAATGATATAACCGACGCCAAGAGGAATATTCGCGCTGGTAACCTTTTACCACTACAATAACGTGCTTCAATTAGTACATCAAAAATGTAAGAAAAACCAATGAGAACTAACATATATTAAAAATTTTGTATGTATATATTGTGTGTTGTCGCCAATAAAGCCTGCTTGGCGAGATTTGCTCCGGCAAAACGGAAAAGTACCAATATCCATTTTGGATTTAGTACGACATAAAAATACCAATCAAATCCCATGAACCGAACATATTTATTATCATAGATAATAATAACCACTTATTTGGATTTTCTTTGCGTGGAAAAAATAGTTATATCAAAAGAGAGAGACTACGTTATTGAAACCATTTAAAAATCATGTTAAAAATAATACTAGATCCCTCATTCAAAAACAGTTTGTCACAGGTCTACAAACGCTATGTGCAGTTATAGTTTACTCTGTATTAGTTATAAATCAGGGGCGTAGCTCCCGCCGTATCAGCGGTATCAGTGATACGGGGCCCCCAAGCTACAGGGGCCCCAACACGAGTAAGAAAATAATTGTAAAATATTAAAGGAACCCCAAAAATAAGCCCCCAAAGAATTTTGATAGTGGAATTTACTCTCAAGACTAGCTATGTCAATATCATAAATATTAAAATGATTGTTAATGATGAGCCTTGTAATTTCTTACCACCTTCAAATTATTTGGATGTTGCCTGAAGTGGTGTTTAACTTTTACACTAAACACAATAAATATAGGAAATAATAAAACCCCCTTCCCACTAATAAAGAAAAATCTAGACTATCCGCGGAATCCATAAGATTATTTGATTACGAGAAATGTGCATTATTGTATAATGAACTGCTTAAAAATGACCTTCAAATAACTTTCACACACAGAATTAGTATATACCTTAGAGGAGTGGATCTTTACCTTCTCATATTCTGTACGCCCTCTCAAACATATTATATAAATTACAACGTGGCGCACACAAGGGGGACCTGGGGGTCCGGACCCCCAAAGCCCTTGATTTTTTTCCCGATTGATTATAATTCTAAGTTTATAGTACGTAAAATTTAATTAAATATTTGTTATTAATGATTAATTTTATTATAATGTAATTATTTATTCTATAATTGTTTTTGGGTTTTTTTCCCCGAAAATCAACAAAAAGCATGATCAAAAAATGGGAACTTTCCCCCCGGTTTCGTTGAAAAATTTCTGATCGCTACTGATTACAAGCATATTGTTTTAACAATCTTGCATGGGTTGTACGATACAAAAATTATTATGGTTATACGAATTACATTATTTAACTATTGAATGGATTAAATTCCTGACGGCCACATGATAAAGACAAACACGTGCTCTATATTGAATTAAAAACTGAGATTAAACTATCATGTACTTGTTATTCTATTCGTAAAATTTAGATAAAATTTCAAATTTCATAATTGGGTTCAAGTGTTATATAAAGAAACGTGATTATAAAAGATTTAAAAAAAATTTTTTAAAAAAATCTTATTTTTGTTTTTGTAATTTTAAATAAAGTGACAAATATTTACTTTTTAAAAAAAGTTTCTGCAAAGAGTATAAGTTGGCAACAATGAAACGCATGAACTGATTAGTTGGAAAGCCATGATTGCATTTACCGTGACTATGGAGTAACTTGAATTTTTGAACTGATTGGCTACAGTCACTTGGTTGTCATTATCGTATTAGACGTCACTGGGAGTTGAGCCCATTTTTAAAACCCAAATGAGCAGCCGAAGAAACATGCATCCTCTTTAAATGGTTACAAACAAAATTCTGGTGAAATTGGCGAACACAACGAACAACAATCCCCCCTTTCCGCAAAAAGCAGCCCCAAAAAGTCCACCATGTTCTTAGGTGTTTTTTTTTGAACTGGCGACGAATTGGAGAAATGTGATAATTTTTTAATCTCCTAATCAATATTTGTAGCATGTTATTGGGGCATAGTCCCAATATTGAAACTGTAAATACTTTGTGCCTAATTTGAAAAAAGAAGTATTCACATGTTTCATTTTTCAGCAACCAATTTTTGGGGTATTAAAGAAATATTAATTAAAGTCTACAATTATTTATTATATTAAAATTAGAGGATAATTGTAACGTTTCTTATGCTAAGGCAACGGCAGTAATTGAAATAAAATTTACTTAATCTGTAGTTCGTTTATGTCACTTCTTTTGTTGACGAATTTGGGTTTCTATGTACTAATATTTATAAATTATATTTATAGTGTGTTAAGATGCGCAGAAATGTAAAATTAATAAATATCCAATACACTTATTTTAATGTTCAACTATTCAATGCAGTCATTTTAATGTCTCAAATAAGCGCATGTGTGTTCAAATAATTCCAAAAGATAAATTACTCTAATAAAATGATCATAAAATTTTAATAAATTTATTATTTATGTTTCTTGAGGAACAATCATTGTTCGAATTTATAGCCATTGGTTTGATCATGTCTACATCTTTATAGACCTCGGAATAAATATAAATTATCAAGATTTTATCTCGAAAACGCGCAACTTTTTTTTTTTTTAAAGAGAAATATGTCTGTGCAAAATACTGTTGGATAAAAAGGAATCACTAAAGTTTCTATTTCTAAAAAAAGTGAAAGTATATAATATGACGTTGAGACATGAACTACAGTTCATAAGAAATGTTTTCAAGCCCATTTCATATTACAAATTTGGAACTTATATTTTTGCATATCTTCTTTTGAAATGAATAAATAAAAAAAAACAGTTTTAAAAAAGTTTAAAAAAATTTTTTTAAAATGGTTTGTTTTGATTTTGCCCCAATAAATGGAAAATTTGCGGGAACCTTCCCCAACCGATGGGGAATTCAATGAGTCAGTAAAAAACTTTGGGGTGCATATCCACGAAATAGAAATGTTTTAATGAATATATAATGTTTGTGGCATAAAATAATAAATATATTTTAAAACTGAAATTGAAATGGATATTTGAAATGTGAATATGCTAACCAATATGCGACAGTAGAAGGCTTAATATTTTTCTTCGTATGATCACTTTGAGTTGGCGAGTTAATTTGAATGTTTGATTAACACAGATACAGATCTACTCAGCGAATTTCGAAGTGTTGAAAAGTGGTACGAAGTTGAAATTGATACACACTCGATACCAGTGGCGTATCTTTCACCCCTGCAATCCCCACATCGCGGTGGCCAAAAGCCTGACTGACGCCAAGTAGGTCATCTATGTAAAATCCGGTTTGATGTCCCAAACAGGGGCGTAGCTACAGCCGTATCAATGATACGGAGCCCCCAAGCTACAGGGCCCCAACACGTGTAACTACAGTCTCACTAACAGTGCACCCATATCTAAAAAAGGGTCCCGAAGTAATTTTGATACAGGGCCCCTTCGGACCTAGCTACGCTAGTGGTCCCAAACCTGACTTTGCATGGATGCCCTAATATTGTCCGGTACGCCACTGCTCGATGCATTCATATAATATATAAGTACTGATAAATATGACGCATTCCTTGAAGAAAGAATGTTAATATTCGAAAACAAGAAGTTACGACATCTCCATTTAAATAAAATAATTTCTTGAGGCAAATGAGAATATCTAGGAAGTAATGACACGTAATGTTGGAAGAAATAAGTGTTTCCAAACAAGTTATGTTGGAAACCGCGGTAGCCGAATGTTCATAGTCAGTTACGTCTTAAAACTTCTTTAGGCTCTTGGCCCAAGCTAATGCATACTTTTGCATAGAGGGGCAAAATTCAAAAATTCTTAAGATTTCTCTATTACCAGGGCCTCAAAAAGTCTCTTAAGACGTTCTTGGCCTCAACAAATTTAAATTTCATCAGTTTCACGAATTCTTAAGGATGCCAGGTGTAGAATTCACTTCTCAATGAAAACAACACCTGCTACGAGTTCATGGCCATGGCCAACCATTTACCGTGAAATAAAATTAATAATACAAAAACAGGACAAAAATTATTTTTTAATAAATATTTCGATGTATTTGCAATCAAAGCATTAAATATTAAATTATTTATACAATTATTTCATCTGTAGAATGTTAATACCTTTTAGCGACGAATTATTCAACATAAAATCAATTTACTGTAATAAGGTTTGAAACGAATTCAATACCAATTCAAGAAGCTTGTCATCAATCATTATCCGAATAAAAGGAAACCATGGCAACCAATTCTTGAGCAAGCATGTTACGTCAAACCTTAAACATCAAAAATAAAAGATAAATATAACAATAGGAGGAGGAATTCAAATATCTGAATCATTACCAAATTAACTGAAAATTCATCATTAGCATTTCCCAAACCTCAGTGCCACGTTCTTCATTTATTCAAAAAGAACGAACACTTAATAAATAATTCATTTTTGAGACACTTTAAATTGGCTTCGCTCTTCAAGCTTGGAATGTGTGTCAATTAGCTCAAGGAAAGCGTAACCTCTATTTTAACCAATAAGATCGCTGGGGTTCTATTAGCAGGAACATATTATCCAATAGAAATCATGAGTCATCTCTGTTGTCAACTGCCTGTTATTCTTGCTTCATTTCCGTATCCGAGACTTGGTAATTTCCGCCTTGGAATTATTTACGTGGTTCCGAGAAGCTATAAATCCAGTTACAAATGCGATCGGTTGCTTGCTCAGGATTACACAATTGAGAAACTCGTTATCCTCTCTAGGAAATTAAATTTCAGATGCAGAGACTGTTTTTGAGCGTTAATAGATTTCATGTTTGATTCAGGCAATTTATTTTCGTTTGGATTAGCTTCGTTTGAAAAAAAAATCGCCATCCAAAATAAATTTAAAAGTATCTGCACATTTTTTTTTTTTTTGTAGTTTTTTGGTTTGTTTGTTCAAATATATGTGAATTATGAAATCAAGGGTAAAAAAATACTAATTTCCCTTATTTAAAATATGGTTAATTGTCTTCTATTAAGTGATAAAAATAAATAAATGCATTTATTTCCTGACGTACAAGTATAACAATCAGTATTTTATGCTACTTAACTTATAGATAATTAGAGCTTGATTTCACGAAAAAGTAACAATGTTAAAACGTCTAAAATTTAACGTTCTATAATGAATTGAAATCGATTTGTGTGTGTGTGTTTTTATATATTTGTTGCTATTAAATGAATGTGAACTACAGGTTTCAAAAGTACTTATTCTTTGAAATTCATCCTAAGGTGGGTTTTAATTTCGTTTTTTTTTTTCGTCGATAAATATTTAGCTTCTCTTCTTAGCCCTAAATTTTCGTTTATTTACTCAACATTTCATCATTCAAATGTTACTAATTTTTAAAAAAATATAATTACAATTTTTTATAAGCTACTAAAAGCAGATTGTTTCTCTTTAGTAAACATTAAAATAGAATGAACAAAAATCGAGGTAATATCTCTGTGCACTTAATTCACTCTTTTTTCTAGTGTGCTGCCAAATTGTCACAGTTTAAAATAATTTAAATTGTTTTGTTAAATCATCTAAATGTTGCTTACGTATTATAATGTCGACCATTTTCGCCAAATGAAAAGACTTCGCCAATTCAAAATATTTCGTCATGCAAATGCTGTTATCGTTATAATTACTGTATTCGAACACGCGTAGAAACTGTGTCCACTATTGACTGCATATCATGGCCTTTCGCAACGCCTTTTGATTTGACGAAATATGTTGACTGTATGGTGACCCAGGAACGTCTTAAGGTATGGGCCAACTGGGCCCGGGCCCACCACCTCGACCACAATAGGGATCTCGTCTCGTTTTCGACTCAACCTAACTAAGATAACAATTCGCATTATTTCAACAGTCAAATGCAATTTCCGAAAAACTGGGAATTTCAGATGGTATGCCAACTGGCCACATGTGATGACCGTCGGCCATGCACAGGCCTAGGCCTATCACTATAAACCATCATTACTCGTCAAAGGTGTCTGTCGATCCAGCCAGTTTATGTGATTGCAAGTCATACACATTTATTTGTTTCCGGTAAATATTTATATGAGTTTTAGAGAATGTATGCTATGTACTGTCTACTTTTAAGGGTCATAGGTGGAGCCTACATTTCTGTAGAGCCCCAGGGTCTTAAGCAGTCTTAAGATGTCCCTGTCAGTACTACCCCAAATAAAGCAATTTATAACAGAACTAAATAAAGTTTTTGGGGATAATGTTTAAAAAAAAATTGTATTAAAAAAAGAGTATAATTTAATTATATTGATAGGGAATATATTTAGCTTAGTGTTTAAATAATGTAAATAATAAAAATATTTTTAATAATAAGCATTATATAAGAAAAATTATTTTAAAAATTCGTTTTTTTTCCCTTAATTTGCTAACTGTAAGTAACATTTATCTTGAAATACTGAAGGAAAAAGACTAAGTAAAGCTTGTGTGCATATCGTTTAAAATACTTTGGATGAGAAGTTGAGATACTACGAAAATTGACAATTGCTTAATTTATATGTTTATAATTGTTTGTTTAAAATAAAGATTCTAAAAATTGTTTCATTTGGGAAGCTTCTTTTTGACAGAATATATTTTTTTTCAATTATGCTTGTAGGAATAAATTAAATACATATACGGGAATTTTTAAATAAATTATTCGGTACACATATACAAGTGGCTGCGGTAGCCGAGTAGTATAGGTATCGGATAGTGGCTTGCCTTTTCACGAGTTCGAGCCCAGTACCACTAAAGACCCACCTTATAGAGCAGCGATACACGTTAAATCTGTCGAGAGCTGAAACGTCCTCCCGTTGGTGTGATGTGGTAGTTAGGAGAGGGAGTGCCAGCTCAGTGTCTCGTCACGTCCTTGACCATGGTTCAAATTACGTGGTTTTGTCGCCAAAAGCCTCGTGTAGCTGAACAATTAATGACGTTAATATTCGATCAAATCAATCGGTACACACACATACACAAATACGGTTTACTATTCATTAAAAAGAATACAAGATTTTTCGATTTCTAATTTGTTAACATTTCTTGCAAATTCTAACAAGGGAAAAAATCTTTATGAATACATTCGTTCGGTTTTATAACATAACCGTATATTTTAAAGACAGAGAAGAGAAAATATATTCAAAAAAATTTTTTAGAACATAAGGATTTTTTTATCTTTGATTATAAATGAGACCAAAAACATTTTAGTTAATCTAAAATTACATCAACATTAAAATTCAGCAAGGTAATGAAATTGAAATGACGTATGAAAATATTTAAATAGCCTATAAATATTCCAAACAGTTTAAAACAATATTCTAGAAACTGTATAAAATACACATAAATATTTTCTGTAATCAATCATTTATGTTTCAATGGAATTAAATAAATAAATAAGAATAAAATTTATAACGACATGTTTGAATGATACAGTCAACTTAACTTAGGAGTATTCTTTCCTTGAAAGCTTTTTTAAGTAAAATAATAATAATAATAAAATTAGCCCTTGCACACACACTGTTATCTTTCTATAAACACGACTAATGCATAATTACTATAATTTAAAATCTTCAAGACAATTATCTACCTTTCTATGTTTTCGTTACTTTGAAAAAAAATTATAGACATTATGTTGACGATACACTTAGCTTAATGACTTTATAATTACACAGTCGACTTTAACACTTACAATGTAAGTCTGGTAAAATACGATGCGTAACATCAAGTAGCCGCTGCTACATTAGAAAATGCGCGCGCGCGCGTATATAATAGGGAGCTAATAAAATCGTTTGAGGGATCATCACAATTTGAATATTATTAAAATCAAGTTTTACTTCTTTATTTATTTTGATAAATGTTTTTTTGGAAATATGAATTAAGAAATCTAAATTGTACTTATCCATCTTGCCCACAAAATATCGTTTGGTGGTTTTAATTTCACATTTTTCTTATAAATCGTTTTAGTATTTATAAATATATGTAATTCAAAATATTAGATTTTCCTTTCAGTAATATAAAAATCGTTTGCTATAATTTTTAACTGATGTTTCTGTGAATGATTAAAAATAGACTTTGTTAAAATGAATAATTCTAAAAATTGAATTTTGTCTCAAAATTTGTAGAACGAGTTTTCGATGATCATTAATTACAATATTTTTGTAGAATAAAAAATATATTGAACCAAATTAATTCCGAAACTCTTTTTTTTTGTAAAAAAATTTAAATAATATAAAAAAATAGTTTTTAAGTCAATTCCTACTTAGATCAACAACGAAAAATTTTATTTTAGCTACTTTTCATTAAATAGTTACAATTAATATAAATATGTATATACATAGGACAGAATCACAACATTAAGTGGTAATTAGTTTTTTAATTATCATACAAGTATCGTATTCTCCTTTTAATTTCAGTCCAACTGAATGCTTTAACACGTGAGAAAAAAAAATATTTTCAAGTGTTGACACAAGTCGCCAAAAGGGTCGCTAAGTCGCCAACGTGGCTGTATTTGTAATTCTTTAAATAATTAGTTTTAATCCATTAATTTTTATTAATTATAATTAAATTATTGTACCGTCATCCAAAATGATCCTGTATATAAAATCAGCTCAATTCAGCACTTTAAAATGTATTTTATTAACGATTGAAAATTCCACCAAGATAAATAAATAAATATATAGACAGTGCGAGCTAATAGTAGGAATTGAAAAATTTTATGAATTAAAAAAAAAAAATTAAAAGCATGAAACGATTTAAAAGAAAGAGTTTTATAAAGAACAATTATTTGAATAGTTTCATACCTACGTGTAAGCGTATTACAATTTGCATGCCGATGAATATGCGATTTTCCATGGTATTTATTTCTAAGTTAAAAATTACAATAATTTACATAATTACAGGAGTTATTTAAATAATGTACAAAAAATATAGATGCATTTATGATTATAAACCTTTCATTGAAAAATACGTGAGTTTCTAAGCAAAAATTCCTTATTGATAAAGCATATGACAAAAAATATATTAACAAAAAATATATAAATGCCTTTTAAAATAGCAATATAAGCACGATCGAATAGACATACCGAAACACAAGGTTTTTTGTCGTACATTATTTCATGAATAACTTTGCGTTTGAAAGAATGGTATAATTTTCTAATACAGTAAGCAGCTAACATATTAACATTAGCAAATAACTCAAGCGATCATTCTAATGTATCTTGCAAAAAAAATTATTGCCCGCAAATGGAAATATGGATCTGTTGAATGAATTGTAAAAACATCCAATTTGTTCAATCATTTTATCACGTTACCATGGGAATACACCTACATCAAACGCAGTACTATGACTTATTGCACATTTTTGTGATGTTTTTAACCTAATGCTTTTTTTAAGCATATATTTATTGCAAGTAAAAATATTCAATTGTTCTATTTAATTGTACTTGAAACGATGGCAACAGGACTACTTTTTTTCTAAATTTTTTATTCAAATACGTAAAATTCCTAAATATGTTGCACCAGAAATACGTTTTCTATGACAATTTAAATAAACATATAAACATATATATTTTAATGTGTTGCCTTCAATAATTTAGGCATACACATTAGTCCAAATATTTCAAAATTGTTAAATTTTATTAAAATAATACAATGATTGAAAAGTCTAAATAAATTTACTGTTTATGCTCTTCGGAATATTTATTGCACGAGTTGATAATGATTTATTATCGTTCCAACCCAGAGTTAAAAGCTCTTCGGCATAAAAATAATCTGTCAATTCCTTGAATTCGAAAACACATTAAATTATTTTATACACAAAATTGAACAATAACTACTGTATTAATTGTGTGATAATTCAATTACGCATTATTAAAGATTATTTTTATTCAAATAGAAATACTTTCAACATATATTTATTATTTACACATTAAGAATATATATTTTTGCATAACGTTTTGATTTAAAAAAAAATTATAAAATAATGTTAAATAAGAATTTAATTAAGAAGAGTTTTGAGTTAGAAATCAAAGTTTCACAATATGAGTTCAGTTGTTAGTTTAATATATAAAAGTAAAGAGATAAGCCGTTGTAATTATAACACACTTGTATTAGCTATTTCACTTATAACTCTAGACAATTTAAAGGGAGAATGCACTTAAAAAACATTAAACCCAAGGAGAAATCACGCGTTTCATTAATTTAAATATTACAGAAATAAGCACACTTATTTTAATACTTGAGCGTTCTTGTCTTCACTTCCTGGATTATATTTGGATATCTTTCCACTTGACTAACTATACGACCTCCAGTCGTTATCTTATTCACGCCTCTTTACCCAATTTCAACCGTTTAACTACCTACTCTTCTATTGACACTTGGATAGAAAAGTTCTAATTTGTTCAAACCCCGTCTTCTTCACAGAAAGAGTTTTTCAAGTGAAATCACAGTTAAAAAGATTATTTTACCCAAGAGGTTTAGTCATATCGTGGATAGACCCGTTACAAATGCAAATTAAATATGTTGAGGCTCAAACGTCCTCTCGTTGGTGTAGTGTGGAAGTTAGGAAGAGAGGTGTCGACTCACAGAAGTTGTCCTCATCACTTGTCCAAGGTTCAAAATTAGGAGGTCCGTTGCCAATAACCATTGTGTTGCTTTACAGTGCGACGTAAATATAACTCTCTCTCTTACTCACTTCTTTACAATAGAAGACCGAACGTAAAGAGGGGCTGGTGCCCTTTAAATCTGTCTAGACAGGCTGGCAGGGTGTGGTACTTTGATAAGGGGGTGCCAACTCAGTTGCCATCCTCGTTACTTGACCGAGCCTAAAAATTAGAAGTTCGTTGCCAATAGCCTTCGTCTTACTTCAGAAGGCTACGTTAGTAAACACTCACGCCTTCCCATTCGGAGCTGCTATTATGGACTCTGGTTAATATGTAGAATAAATAAAACAACATGCAGTGTTTTAACCAGGGCGTAATGTACACCCCAGAACCTCTGAATCGCGGGGAGGGCAGGGTTTTAGGGGTCCCAAAGCCTGACTGCGGCATAGAACCTACCCTTTGTAAGACCCAACTTGCGGGACCCAAAACCTTACTTTGCAAGGGGGCCCAAATGTTCTCCGTTACGCCACTA
Organism: Trichonephila inaurata madagascariensis; assembly: GCA_019973955.1. NCBI lineage: Eukaryota > Metazoa > Arthropoda > Arachnida > Araneae > Nephilidae > Trichonephila > Trichonephila inaurata. Next base: position 20,087 of record BMAV01011014.1, read on the forward strand.
GTTCTAACCCTTCTAAATTTATTTTATAACAAATTAAGCTAAAAATACTTCTATAGGCATTATCAGATATATTTTTTTAGAAAAGAGAGTAGAAAATCTCCGCAGAAATATTTCGTTCTCGTTGAAACAATTTATCATACTCATCGAGAAACATCTAGCATTAAAAGCTCTTCCAAAATTTGATTACTGAATCGGAATTCCAAAATCAGCGCTCAAAATGTAAAATAAATGCGAGGATTTTTCTTACAAGAACTGATTCTGATATATTTCTAGGATTTTGCTATCGTTTTCAGAAATTCATCCATTGTAGTCCATTTCTTCAAGCACTTCGACACATCAAACCAACCGACCACCACCTCCTCCAGGAAACCCATTTACTCGGAAAAGAGAAACATCTGTAAAATACAACTGAGAAGAAAAGCATAATCGAAGTTCATATTTATTCTAAAAAAAGAAAAAGGAAAAAAGAAAGAGAAAGAGAAAATGGAATACACACAATGCAGCAACTCAAACGGTGTTTTTGTGAAGACAATTCACCTTCTTACATCTAGAATATATATGATAGGGAGTTTTTCAAAAGAATTTTCTTCCCTCCTCCTTTACCGGTGGGAGAGGTATTTTCTCCTCTGGACATAAACATTGTTATTTCACGCCCAATTCGAAATTTTATTCTTCTTCGATATTTTCCATGGAATAAAAACAAAACATACTTTGCGTCCTTGCGAGGATTCAGATACCTTCCAGTCTGGAGGGAGGATGGAAGTATTTTGTATCCCATTGCTCAGTTTCTTGATACTGTTGTTAAAGTTGACTTTTAGACGTGGAAAATAAGTCTTCAAAAAGACTCGGAATAATATTTTACCTGGGTTGCAATGATTTGTTCCTATGTTGGAACGAAAAGTCAACCGTGAGCCGTTTTGTTTAGATGGAATTTTCTTCCTCGTCCAACTTACTTGTTCTTTTATGGATTTCCTTTTAGCTTGATCTGTGTTTTAGTTATTCGCTTGATACATTTGGAAATCAAACATGAGTAAAAGTTTATAAACTATGATTCAATAAACATTAATTCATTTTCTGGCACTCTTACGAGAAGTTTAGAAGACTAAGTCCCGATTCTTACAAGAAATTGAATTGTTGACGGAGAACCATTGCATCTTAAAGTAAATTGGTCAACATTTAAGAACTTCATATACACCCTAGCTACTACCCATCCATTTCTTTGAGTATTCCAAAATGTTGTGTGGATACATACTGTTTATATATATTTATACAAATTATTGATTTTATAAGTCATTGGTAATTAAGCATTCGATTGTATTATTTTTTTGAAGTAGGTTAAAAAATTGCAATGTGTTTTATTACGTATTTCAATTCTACATATTAAATCTATATTTTAGAGTAAAAATATAGAAAGAATTTTTATAAAATAGTTTTTATTTCAAAACATAGAATTAGATCATAAAAATATGAACATAAAAACATAAACAGGAACAGCACGGGTTGCACAGCTGAATAGTCGGAAAAATGCATACCTTCGGAAATCGCGGTTTACGCAAATTTTGCTACATCTAAGTTACCCTACGCACAACAAGAGGGTTAAAAACATTTTTATAACTTACCCCTTTTGATTTAAAAAATTACAGGATTTCTAAATAATAATTTTTAAAATTGAAGTAGATTTAGCTTTTACGCTCCCGTATTTTCCTCCCCCTAAGTGAATTTTTGCAAAACTCATTTTTAACCTTTTAACTGTCATGCCTGAGATGATCTCAGGCACAGCACTGGTGTTCGAAAATTTCACGCCCGAGTATTACTCGGGGTATTTTTTTTTGAGTGCATCGTATTGTTTTACCCGAATATATATCGGGGGACGTTTATTTCCGCTTCATCTCTTTGTCAAACCCGACTTATTCTAGGGAAAAGTTAATGTGCGCTCAATTCAGATGGCAGCACTTTACTAAAAGACTTCAAAGGTTGAGGTTAGAGTTCTTTGGTTCAAAAATTTGACAATTTATTATTACCCAAATCATCAAAATAACTTGACAGTTAAAGAGTTTGGATCTTTACTCAGGAAAATGAACATGCTTGCAAAAATTCATGTCTAAATCTAATAGTTCAAAAAAAAAAAAAGATTTTATCAGTAAGCCTCCTAACTGCCTTTTAGAGTCAATTTCTGTATGACCCGTTCTTACCAGGCCACGTATAACTCGTTTTTTTATTATTATTATAAATACACCCCATTAACTCCTCTCTTCCTTCCCCCCATAGGGGCAATTTCCTAAAATTCTGCTCTTAGCGGATCTCTATCGAACAAAAGAAACATACTCAACTAAATTCAAGAACGTGTGTCTGACAGTTCAAAAACAGGGATTTTTATCTATCACACCTCTTATAACTCCTCGCAACCCCTTTGGGAATTAGTTTTTATAAAACATTTTTTTGTAGCTGACGTCTCTATGAAAAGAACGTGCCTACCAAATTTCAAGTCTGTCAGTGTAATAGTTCAAAAACGGGAATATTTATCTGTAATGCACCCTAATCCCTTGCACCGTCCTCCTTGAGGGTATATTTTTCTAAATCAGTTCTTAGCGGATCTCTACTCCATGAAGGGAACATGGCTACCAAATTTCAACTCAGTAGGTCTAACAGTTCCAGAGATATCGAGATGATTAAGTGAGTCACTTTTCTCATTTAAATATACAGATTAAAGGACTCTAAGACTTCCTATTCTAATTATTTCACCGTTTGTGCAATCGTTATTAATGTAGCAGATTCAGCTTCTGTTACACTTCGTTAGATTCCAAGACTGGGGATATTTTCAAGCTGTTTATTTTTATAAAATTTTCTGGTTAATTTTTTTATATATATGAAATAAAACATGTTTTTTCGAAACGAATGTAATTAAGTGGGTCCAGCATGCTCATTGGAGCTCATGTTAAATTGCGTAAGTTTATGTACTTTTTTCTCAGGAACTACTTACTTATCATAAATAAAAATTTTACAGTAGGGTTATGTGTACTGTTGATAACACTTTAACGGAGGGTTTTGTCTTTTTGTTAAAAATTAAATTAATTATGAATTTTTCAAAAGATTATCCAATTTTTTCTCCAAAAATTTAGTTTAAAAATGCCATATCTAAATAAGTTTGCAAAGATATATCTAATATTCCCACGATTAAAATGTTTAAACATGTTAAAAGTCTGCTCACTGAAAGTTTTAGGATTGTATAATAAGTAGTTTTTGAGGAAAAGGTACATAAGTTGAAAATTTTTACATTTTGAGAAAACAGGTTTTAAAGTAAAAATTTGTAATTTTCTGTGCATTTACTTTTTTTAGAACTTTCCAGAAGCATATGAAGCATTTTTTTTTTAAACTATCTGATCATACAAAAGACTCTTCTAATTTTCCTTTTTTTCATTATTTATTACAATTTTATCTTTTTTGGGGATGTTAAGATGCTTTCGTTGGGCTACACAGATCCTACGTGCATTTAGTGTTTTGAAGCACGACACGCAATTATAATTTGGTTCAATATCCCAATGTTTTAAGATCATTAATTTTGCTATATGGCTCATAATGAACTGTGCAATAGCCATATTTACGCCTAATTTCCGATTTTTTAATTCCCCAAATGTAGATGTTAGAATCACTGGCCGTATGGTGTTATTAACTGACTCATTTGGATTCTGGGTAATGCTCTGTGGGTTCCATGTAAACACTTCTTAATAATATAGGACCACCTAGAGCTCTAAAAAGTGGCTTCATTTAATACATTATGGTGTATGTGTTTATGATCATAGTGCATTTCGTTACATTTTGTTTCGGTATTTTGAAACTTGCACAAGGCATTTATAATCGCAGGATACAGTATATGTTAAGGGCACTCTTTTTTGAAGACAGAAGATGAAAATAAACAGCCATGTTAAGTTTTCATGCTGTATAGATCATTGATATTATTTCGAATGACCATACTATAATACCTTTGAATTTCTGATATTAAAATATCGGAGAGTCGGTTACGACCTCTTTGGCTTTTTCCATCATTTAACTTTTTTTCCATCTGTTTCGCTTTTAAGATTCAAAAGACGTGTACACATAGACTTTTGAATAAGCCCAATACACTCTAACTTTTCCACTTAAACATCATATGTATTCGCACTCATCAGAAACTTATACAAGGAGAAACACAGTTGTTCCTAGCAGAGCTCATTTAAAGCGCGTCAAGGAGTGGCTTCATTTTAAAAAATAAATAGAAATACTTCCAACTATCGTATTTTCTTATATCATATATCATTTTAAACAAAAATATTTGAACTTTTAGAAAATATAAAAAAAATGAAAATTGATAATTTTCGGAAAATTTATGTGCCGGATTCCCTTAATTAATTATTGATTTTCTATCTACCGTAAAATCCGGCGTATAACACTCACCTATACTTTCAAGCTAAATTTTTCAATTTTTAGGTATATTCGCCGTATAACCCGCACCCCCTGTTTAACGAAGAAATCTGAAGTATTAATATACATTATTTTATGCTTTGAAGCATTTTATATTCGAGGTATTCTCTCAGACATTAGAAAAAATAGTATACTTCTAGACTTACAACTGTTCTTGGTCATAAGGCAAGTCGCTTCTTTTGAAGAAACAGTGTTTCGATACATCTAGAAGTAAATTTCTTTTTATGCCCATCCTTTTTGTTATTTTTAAAGATATCTTTTTTATACCCGGCGTATAACGCGCACCTTTAAGTTTCGATTTTATTTGTTGTGTTCAAAATGCGCGTTATACGCCGAATTTTACGATATTTATTTATTGAACCGATAAATACACTTTATAAATCCCCATTCATGTAATCACATACTACATGTATAGATTCAATCAAATTCTTGAGCAGAAGATTAAATTTTAAGTTGGAATTTCAACTATATAGGCATTATATTGACAGATGAATGTTACATAAACATATTAAAAATAAAAATAAAGGATATTCAACATAAAAAATAATGATTAATCTAGAATGTGTTAATGAGTGTTTGCTGATATCGAAATTCAAAGTAACGGGAATGCTTTTGGAGTCGGACCTCGTAATTCTGAACCTCAGTTCTAGTACGAGATTGACATCTAAGTGGACATCCCTCTCTTCAAACCTCCTTACCACGTTAACGAAAGGACTTTGAAACACGACAGATTCAACGTGCATTAGTCCCTTTACACGACGGGGCTTCAGTGTCATCTGGTTTCAAACCAGCTAACCGACAAATTTGAGACACATACTACTAGATTTTTGCTGCTCAAAACTGTGCTACATATGGGAACTGAATGTATGTAAGGTTTAGGGTATTCTATTTGTGGGTTTCTTAAGAAAGCGCACAGTCTTTTTCTCTTTTTTGCTAAGGTTCTATAAGAATATATAAACTAAACTCAGTGACGCAACAGCTAATGAAGGCAAAGACCTACTATGCCCATCTCAGTTTACGTGGCCTTGGGCACTGAGGTACAAGAGTAGATGTTCCGGTTAGTTGGTCAATCTGACGTGAAACCCCCACTGTTTAGTTCCCAAGTAAACTTCGTTCTAATGAAAGGCTGAGTCCACCTTGTCCAGCCTAGGATTTAAATCCTGGACATGTGGTGTGGAAGCGCAATACGCTACCACTTAGCCACTGGGCTTGATTAAGGGACTTGGTACCCTTTCAGCTACTTTCTTTATTTATGTATTTCAAAGTTTTATTTTAGCATTTTATATAATGTTTCTATTCAAGATAATGATGCGAGATGAAATTTTTCACATATTATTCACGCAATTTAAAAAAATTTAAATTTTTTGAAGAAAATTTGGAAAATTTCAAAATCCTACTCCTTCTGTATATATTAATTTTTTGACCTGAAACTTTTTTGTAATATTCCTATATGGATATTTCCAACAACTTTAGGGATCAATTTTACAATAACTTAACTAGTTTGGGAGAAAAAAAAAATAAAATGTTGATATGCATGCTATAAATCAACAAAAAAAGCAATACCTCTTACATTTCATTTTTTTAAAGCAAAATGGATCCCAAATTTTATTACATGGTTTATATATGACACGCAGGAAAAAATGGAAGTGATTGGTAAATAGTTGTGGAAGGAGTAGCATTTTAAATGCACTCATGTTTCGAAAAACACAAACTGAGAAAAAACCACTTAAAAGTATATAATTCTGAAAAAATAATTATAATAAGCTTAAATAAACTTAAAATACCACTTTAGGGTATTAGTAATACATTTTTCTTTAAAATAATTGCATTTTCAAATTTTTTATCAACCCATACATTTTTATAAATGATCAATTTTTAGAGAGTATTAATTGCACAAGAGAATTCAAGAAAAATCTTTAAAAAAAATTTTTTTCTGTCACGACAGAAATTTTATTTTTTTTCTTCTTATAATATTGAAGCATTACATTTGTATGAAAAACATATCAGGAATAAGAACTGAAAATATAAAATTATTAATATAAAATGTTTTTATTCAAAAATTTTACATGCACACGTTTCACAAAGAAAAAAAATGACTGTATTGTATTGCCTCCGTAATATTCTGCTTTATATATTACACATTCTTTTTTTAATATTATTATTTCTCTTTATAAAATATATTTTTGTATCAAAACCCTTTTTTCAGCTTTTTTTCCTAAAAAGGGGACGTGGCTGAATTGTCTGTTTTCAAATGAAGTTTTATTCAACTTCTAACTTTCCGACATGCACAAGTGATATATCTATCGAAAGATAATAATGCAAAGAATAAGATTAAATAATAAAAAAAACGATATGTCTCGTTTTTGGGGTACCAAGTTCTCTTAATATATAAAACTTAGAAAAAAGTCGGTGACACGTAAGCTTGATATTCTTTGTTAGGTTGGAAATGTATGTCAGAAAATGATATATGTGTCAAATAGACATTACTTTAGAACTAATAGATCCTACTTTACTTACTTAAAGAAACACTAAATAAGCTTTCCACAATTTTTGACTTACACAGAAACTGCTAAATATATGATATGATATAACTTCTTCATAAGCACTACAGCCAATATCCGGCAAAAGCTCTCTTAATTAAAACATCTAGATCTGTTTATTTCTATTGTTTGCCATCTATTGACGCTGATGATTCGCAAGTACTTTTCTGTATTATCTAACCATCTAGCACGGGGTTTGCCTCTTCTTTTCTTGCCTTCTGGTTTCAATAACCTTATTTGCTTAGTTGGGTTGTTGTCACATACCTAAATATATGGCCAAAGCCATCTGAGATGAGAAGTTTTAATTACTTAGTTACATTTAGTTCAAAATTGTTAAGTATTCACCAGATCTCATTTTCCTTCACTGCTTCAAAAATTCTTTTCAATATTTTTCGTTCAAATCTCAATAAGTTTTCCTCATCAAGTATTCCCATTGTCCAGTATTCACTGCCGTGTAAAACTAGTGGTCTTATAAGTGTTTTGTATAGTTGTACTTTTGTTTCCTGTTTATAAATTTTCATTTAAATTGATTTCTCAGACCATAGTAACATCAATTAGCTATGTTGATTTTTTGTAATTTTGACCGTTGTATCATTGTTGTTATTTACAATTGTACCTAAATATTTGAATTGGCAGACTTCCTCAATAAAATAATTATTTATTGTCGGTAGTCCCTGATTTAAAGTAACTGTCTGAAACTACCATAAACTTTGTCTTTTCTTTTTATTGTCAACATCTTTT
>BMAV01011015.1:0-11980 GCA_019973955.1 Trichonephila inaurata madagascariensis
ATCCGAAAAAGCTTCTCTTAAAATACTTATGATAAATCTTTATTTAAATATCTTTTCCGATAGTTTGATTTTTTTCTAGCATTTGTTAATTTTCTTATGAACTAATAATTATGTAATTAACCCAGATAAGTAACAATGATCAAACACATTTCGAATGGAACAAAAAATTTACAACATTCCAAAACTTCTGTCTTTATCTGTGTCTATTTCCTATGGCATGCTAATCGAGGACTATCTATCGATCGTTTGCAACCATCCAATGAATGCGAGAATGAAAAAATAGTTCAACATTTTGCGCAACAATTTCTGAAACTAGTACATGCTCCTCGGCCGCTGTTTGTTCAGTTTTGTCAACCTCTGTGTATAAAAGAAGAATCACATCTCAAAATCCGGGTTAAAAGAAGATTAGTGATGGAGAAATTTGGTTACATAGTGTGTGACTGCTGCGATGCTTGAGAAAATGTATACATTCACCCAGCTTTGTTTAACAACATTGATTGCGTGCAGAATGTGGTTCTACGACAAAATCTTAACGATTCAAAAACAAAGTTAATATATAAAAAATACTGTTAAAAAGTTTAATTAACAGTGTATAAGAAATGCGTAAATCTAAAATAGAACAATATATTTATTAAAAATCTTTGACCATAGGTTTGCTGAATCCGAGACATAAAAAATCTGTTGACACGCAATAATCTAATCAAAAAGTAGTCATCGGTACTGAGATATACGTATATAAAAGTAATGGAAGTAAAACTCAAAATTGCTTAAATAAGAAAGTGATACAGGATAAAAATACTAAAAATTAATACAGTTAAGATTTAGTTATTTTTCGATTGTATTAGAAAAAAGTACTAGTTCCACTTCACACAAAAGCATTATAATATGATTACACCAACACTTTTCTTATAGAATTCAGTTCAGTGTTACTGTAACAAAGAAAAATATTGTACATGGGTTTTAATAATAAAAAAGAAATCGTCGAGATGGAAGCCTCTAGTTAGTATTACTTTCGCGAGGAAGGAAATAAACTTTGTGAATGCTAGTTCCGTAAGATATGAAGAACAATAGTTTCTCGCTCTCTCTATATACCTCAAAGAGTCATCCTGCCGTTGACAAAGCAATCGTTGAAAGTTTTGAATGGCCACACCTGCATTTTACCATTGAAACGTAACTCTCACAGCAAAATACTTAAAGTAGAATCTGAAGGCTATGCAGAATAATATATTGAGAAAAACGATAAATACATTTTTGATATGATAGAAACAAAACTGAAATTTTTTGAATTCTCATGAAAACATATTCCATAATTCCACTTAGCCTAGTAAAAAAAAACGTTTTAAAATTTTTTTATGGTTATGAAATATCAAAGATTTTGTAGATCAATATACCTTATGTCGTTCCTTTATGCGCATTAAAATTGAAACTTTTTACTAACTTTAAATTGTTTGTAATTTGTTGCTATCAAAATATCCTTTATTATAAATACATTTTTTAATTTAAAATAATATACAAATTATTAGAAGTATCATTATTTATGAAAACAAAATCATTTTTATCGTAATCTAATTTTGCTTAAAATTTAAAAAAATAGAGAACTTACACAAATACTTTGTTAAAGAAAATTTAAAGCTATTATCAGATTCAGTTTGTAACTTAAAGTATTCTGAAGTCATGTTTAATGTAACAATATAAAAGAACTCATCATTTATGATAATTCCTTCCAATTACTGTAAAAGGAGTTTTACATGTTGTTATATTCAGCAAAATATATATTCTTTATATTGCTACAAATCAATACAAAAATTCTAAAATGGCTTTACTAACATAGGATGTGCTTTAAATGAATGAAATCATGAGTAAATAAAAGAAAATGATATATTTGAGAGAAAAAATAACTAAATTTAACTGTTTTCATTAAAAGGAATACATAAAGATTTCTCTATACATGTATACAGATATCTTCATTTAATTGATTTATTTTTCATTCAATTATAATTTATTTCTACAATTGATTAAATAAAAAGCAATAGTTTAATGGAATGCGTTGAATTTGAAGCTGCTTTGGAACAAAAAGAAAAAATCTTTAAAAATAGAATCACTTGATAGTATACACTTGAGCGAACATCATTCCTGTCATACAAATGGATGCTTGTATTAAATGGTCGTTTGTAAATATCAGTTCATGAAAGAGTTGCGACTGTGAAGTTAAAAATCTTCAACTTACGCTATATGATCAAAATTATCCAGTATGTTTTGTTTTTTCCGCAGTTAAATGAAATGTCAGTATGCAGTTGAGCTACCTTTTGTTGCAATAATAGCTGCCACTGTTCGTCAAAGGCTACCCCGTAGTTTTGGAAAATTACAGATAGAATTACACTTAATTCTTAGAGAAGAACCCTGGTCAGTTAGGACATCAATCTGGGGCATTGATGTCTAGCTCGTAGTCAACATTCTTACTCCTACAAATGTTTTATGGGATTCAAGTCCGCGCCTTAAGGCAGGTCAGTTCATTTCCTGAACATCCATATCAACACAGGCTGTACAGTATGAACGCCAAACTATTGCCACAGCCAAGGAAACACAAAATGGTCCAAAATGTCGAGATATACTTTAATCTTAAGAAGTTCTTGAACAGGAACCAAAAAGTCTAAGTCAAATACACTTCGGGATAACATTATTTCTAACATAGTAGAAACATCTCGAGCAGTTTCACAGCGATGACTACCGTTCACCACATTCAAAAACATTTAGCTCGCATTCATCTTCCATCGTATTTTTATGGCTGAGAAATTGAGTTTGCTAAAGTTACACATCACCTGGATTCTGTGAATTCTATATTACGATTGCGAACTCGTCTGAATTATTTTATACGTATCTTGGATCTAGCATTTCAACGTCACTTAGCAAATATACTATTTCTAGGGGTGTCCGGATATTTTTAATCATATATCCTATTTCTAGGAGTGTCGGATATTTTTAATCATATATCCTATTTCTATCATTTTTTCTTTTGCAAATCAATGATGAGATATTTTTTTGTGTAAAATATTTCTTTGCTGTTTGATAAAATTATATCTAAATGTTTATTTTGTATGAAAATATACAAGCTCATTGAACCGAATATTGTTTATCAGTTATTTAAAAATTTCATAATAAGTAAGTAATGTATTAAATTTATACCCTTCGTGCACAATTATTTTATATTTTATTTGTCATTTTAAAATCAATGTTCTATTCACTGTAGAGTTTTTTTACTGTACACTTTTGCTCATTTTATAGGTTGTTTTGTTGTTGTTTCACCTGGACTCATTACTCCGGACAACCAAGAACACAAATTATATATAATCTGAATTAAAGAGATTCTATTGTACTGAGTTTATTCCGCCTTCTTACTTCAAGCCAAATGTGGTTCAAAATGACTATGAATGTTTATGATTCATAAGCGATATGTTAATTTGTAACACAGACATCTCAATAATCTGTAAGCGATATCTTTTTATCTTACCCATACTTTAAATGCAAGACATTTGGAAACTCATCGTTACATTATCGTGTTTATTTATTTCTTTCAACGAGTATAGTATTACTCGTATGCATTTATTTAAATCGATAAGACTATGCATAGTTATTACTTGATACAAAAAGGATGCATTAAAGTTATTGATTCCCACTTGTATCATGGAATATCTTTCTTTGGACGTAATGGGCATATTATAACGCCCTTCAATGTGAATTACTTGAATACATAGTCTAGATAACATTAATGGTAATGCTAAGTGACAGATTTATGCGGTGGTTTAACAAATAAAGTCCAGTGATTATTGGTAATGCTTTTCTTATCTACTTGATACTACTTTTTAGAAGTAACTAGTACCTTAACAGTAGTGTAACATTAACAATAATAATACATTATCAGATTGTGATAGGATTTGAAAATAACAGTATCTCACGAGGATTGAATAGAACAATCGCTATTTAAATTTTTTTAAATTTAAAGATACTAAGTGGATATTATTGTTGAGTATTTGGGAAAATATATTGTTAAATTGAGGCAAAATTTTAAAAGGTTTTTCTATTTAATAAAAGAAATAAAATATATAGTTTATGCGGAAAAAATAAGGTCTTACACTAGATTAAGATGATTAAAATTGGCTCACAGAGTTAAACTTTTTTGTAGATATTGATGAATTGGTGATTGAATTGAGTATAAATGATTTAAAAATTTTGTCCTTAAGGAAAAAGCTTAATGATCAATTGAATGTTTGAATTTCCAAAAAGTAATTAAAGTCAATTGAAAGTGAATTTCCAAATTGCTCAGTAAATTTTGATTAATATCAAGTTTAAAGAAACAAAAATTATGCACCTCGTTTTGATAGATAAACAGATCAGGTAAACAACAAAATATGGAGCACTGCTTTTCGATACAAAAAATCAGAACAGGCTTAAAGGGTCTTAGAAAAATCCTTAATCTTTTAGTTTATTACCGACTCAAAATTTTCAATCTGCATTAACTTATTACCTACTGTTTTTTTTTAACTGAATGTACATTATTTCTTGCAACACCAAGAAATAATGCGCATAGCGTCATGCAAATTTCAGGAGCGATAGTGGTGAGGTACATATGTAAAGGATTAAAAATACAGACAAATAAATTCATTATAAACCAATTTATTCCGCATCTAATTCGCAAAACTCAGGTAGTTATACAAGCCTCAAACCTGTGAGGTATTCTATCAATTAGTCCATTGATAGTTGCCTGAGGTAACTGTTGTCAAGCCACATCCACTGCTGTGTACAGATCATTCATGGTTTGCTTTAGTGGTCCTCGGTTCATGTCACATCCAATGAGATCTCACAAATGTTCGATGGGATTCAGATCTGGAGAGTTTGCCGGCCAGGGAAGGATGTCAAATCCAGTCAGGCTGTTAAGAGTTCGCAGTACGACATGTGGCTTGGAATTGTATTGCTGGAATAGCGTGTTGGGTGCACCTTGATGTAAGATCAGAACAACAGGCTCCGCAACTTGCGTGACGTAGCTGTCCGCTGTCAAATAGCTGTTAATGTGTACCAGAAGCGTCCTATGATTAAACATAATGCCAACCAAAGCCATGATGCCAGGTGTAGGACCAGTTTGATGCTTGATGAAATGAGTTGATTGTTGCGTTCTCCGGGTTACCACCATATCCGCAACTGCCATCATCCCTTCAGAGACAGAATCGAGATTCATCTGAGATCGAGAAAGGAAATCGATGGTTCAGGTACGATGACGATGATACTACACCAGATGTCTATCCCCGTGCTGAATGGTCAGAGGTACTCCTATTGGTGGTACCTGTGTACGTAACTGCACTTCATGCTATCTGTTGCGAATGGTTTGGGTAGACACAGATCCACTTGCTCCTTGTGGCAACCGGCATCGAAGGTCACGTGCTGTAGAGATATGGCCTCGAATAGTCAACTGATGAATATGCCAATCTTTTTGCTTTGACGTTCATCTGTGTGCACCACTTTCTTTTCGGTGTGCACGTAGACCTTCCTGAATCCATCATGTGACACAACGTTAGATGGTACTCACGTTGTGCCCAACACGAGTTGCCGTTGTGCGCAGTGACAAACCCAGTTCATGGAGTTCGATAATATGGTCACGTTTCCAAGTCGTTAACTGATAGTATTGAGCTCGCAGATGTCTCAGAAGCATTTTTACACTTCTTGGAAAGAATGGAAAACGCTACGCCAGTGCTTCTCAAAGTTTCAATATTCGCGACCCACTATTCAATCATAATTTTCATCGCGCCCCCCTCATACAATATAACAATGTATTGAATTCAATAATACTACATTTTGATGCTAAAACTACGATACGACTTTAAAATCTTGCCACTGACGTATATAAACGTCTCACTCAAGTGCGCTAATTGCACCGGACGTATATATACGTCTTTTCGAAGTACAATCTTTTCTGTGTACTGTTATTCATAAAATTATTCCGAAAGCTTTGGGATTGAATAAAAAGACCTTGACAGATAGTGTTTGCGTTGAATTTACTCATTTAAGAGACTCTTTTTTATTGCTTTTATTTATTCCTTTTCTCCCCGTACTTTTTAATCGGCAGCTAAGAGATTTATTATAAACCATACAAATTATTAAGATAAAGTGTTAATTTTTGTATATAATTTTATATATGACAATCCCATAGGTCACTGGTAATTATTAAACTTGTTCTTAACTTAGTATTGGTAAATTAATTATAAAATACTTTGTGTAGCAATGATATATTTATAAGTGCAATACTCAGTGTAAATGTGTATTTTAATTTTTATGTCAGAATGTATTTTGTTAGTTTATTTTAAAAAAATTATTAATTTACTAAAAGTAATCTTTTGTTTTTTACCTTTCAATAGCTCCTTCCCTTGAAAGAGCTGTCACGCCTAAAGGGGACACGCCCCGTTTGAGAAACCTTTGCGCTACCCCAAAACCGGGTTCCGTTCGGAACGAGCGACGACCTATCTGTGGATATTCGGGCCGCTTGAGTCCCTCAATCCCAGAACTGGCTGTTATGCATGTGTAACTAAGTGGATTTTTTATGCTGGATGTTGCTACATTTTGGTTGGAAAATAGCAACTTGGTGCATGAGAGAGGCTGAGGGGCTGCTCTCTCCTGTAATATATATATATAACTTATGCAATTCCTTTATAATTCCTGTATCTTTCTCTCTATTTCCTCGTTATTTTCAAATCTATCTTACATAATTGAAAATATTTGAAATATCAGATTTACATAAAGACTATTTAGAGAAAAGGAATCCTAACATGCTAATAAAATTTTGCATATTAAATAAATAAAAATGATTTGTAATAGATATTGTTAAAAAAAGATATGTTTTCTTCTTAATTTTGAAATGTACATAGAGATAATTTCTAATCACATCAGCAACATTCTTTTTTAACAAAACTTTCGCTTAATAATTATTTATTCTTGTCTTATCATCACCCAAAATTACTTTAAATACGATATGTAGAAAAAACTGAAAGATTTTATTTCCTTTAAAATTTCATTCCTTTTCACTTGCTTTTATTTAAAATATAATTATGTTTTCTAAAATGCAGTCATGTGTAAGAGTTTAAAAATACACTTTAAAAAACGAGTTAATTTTGTACGTTTTATCCAAACTTGTAACATATTTTTGGATATCTTAATTTAACTCGATTTCATCAATGATAAAAGAAGATTTATGCTTCTTTGTGCAACAGTGGCTAATGTTTCTACTCTCTATAACAACAAGAAAAACCAAAAACTGCACTGAAGGGGATTTATCGAAATAGGATGAAGACTGGAAAATGAGAAGAATACGTATTGAAAATGAAACATCAACAGTATTAAATGCATTGCACGATATATTCAGAAAACACACTTTAGGTGTAACAATGGGATTCCAGTCTATCACTCTCAACGGTTTTCAGCCATGGACACTTTCCATACTTTGAGCTAGAACAACTGAACGCCGAAAATGAACGTCACAACTAAACAGCATATACATTGACAGGGAGACAAAGAAGGATTATTATGTGGACTATATAGACACGATAGTACTTCCAGATTTATAGCATCTTATTTCTGAATTGCAATCGCTCTATTAGAAGTTATTAGAAGATTTCTCATGGGTCAGTTTCTGAGGTTGCATCTCCTTTAATAGTTAACTACCGATTATTTCCTATTATTCAGTTTGTCTTGTCAACACGTCGCGTAATTAGGGGTTTAATGTTGTACTAATAAAAGTAAATTATTGTGAATATCTATTGATCATCATTTTGCGTCACAATTTATGGCTTCACAATCCCCACTATTTTCGAATTCTTCCGGGAAACTCAACGATCAGCGAGATCTCCTCCTTAAACAACATGAAGAAGAATATCATGACAATAGTTTAAAAACAAAATTGCAATACATAGACCTATCTCCGCCCCTGATACGTTTCCTGGCTGAGCATTGAATCGTATATTTGTAGGATGTCCTTCTGTGGGATTGGCTGCCATGCAGATTGAAATGGCGTGTTAAATTGGCGTGATCCAGGAAAATACAATTCATATAAATTAAAACTCTATATTATTGAAACAAATTTTGAAATTGAGCTATGTAAAAATACATGTGGTAAGAGCATTTATTTGACTTCATTGTTTCTTGGTGCTCAGAAGTATCACAGGTCATTGATGATGAACAATGAGCAAGTGTGTGACGTGGTTGAAATATGAGCAGGTTTTCCTTCTCTGAACTTCCACACCTTGCTACAGGAGATCTTAAGACCATCCTTCAACAGAGAATAGCTTCCGTTGTTTTCTGTAGAGTACTTTCATCGGAATCAGAAGTCGAATTTTAGAAATGTTACGGAAATGCATAATTACCAAGTAAAATCGTTTGATAAACATTCCTTGGTTAAAATACCTGTGAAAATCTCTGGCTGATCCACATAAAAATATCCCTGAAATCATAAAGGCTTATTTTTTCTTAGAATTATAATCTTGCTGTTTAAGTCCTCGAAGTTATAAAGATTTTAAGATGTGTGTTTGTGGATCAATTTTTTATGTATATCTTTTAGCCAAGTATATAAAAAGTTCTAAAATAATTTCTAATGCATTTCATATATTATTAGAATTTAATAGGAAATAGAGAAATTCTCTTTTTTATTTTTCATTATATTTTAAAGGAATTATTTTAATGGTATAGAATACGTTTAGTAGATCAAACCATACATATAAGAACCAAATACGCTACCCATAATTAATTGAAAAATAAAAAAAAAATTAAAAAAAAAAGAAGTTTCTTGCTGTTACAAAATATTATTCAATAAATAAATTTTCAAATACCTTACATTAATTTTGGAGTTTATGAGAAGAGATTGTAATTAACTTTAATACGATTTTGAAACGCAAATGGATACTACAGTCACAAAGACACACGGACAATTATTTTGATAAAATCAATTCTTTCTAAAAGCCAAAGATTCAATTCTGCTTTAGAATTAGATTAATATATTCTATGGTCTGTCATTAAAACTAAGTGCTTTTTAAGAGCTTCAAAATCAATGGTGATATTTTCCGATACTGCTTTAAATTACAGCGAAACATGGTTATATATTACACGATTTGAGTTTTTAAATAAAAAATATTTATATGCAGTTAGATATGACGTGCATTTAACATATTATAAATCTTATTTAACAATATATTTGTGAAAAATTTTTCTCATTTTATTTTATGACATTTATATCACCCAAACCCAATTAGCGTTATAAGTTTACTTTTATTATACATTGTTAACTATGGAATGGTATTTTTGTTCATGAGGTTGGCATTTTATTATCCTGTCCAAGTTTAACATGCATTGATATCGCTTACAAAAAGATAAGAAAAGGCTCTGTAAGAGAATAAAAATTGATTTTTCTTTTTAAGAAGGAAATGAAAAACTTTTCATTATATGAAATTTTGAAAATAATTGTCGCCAGAAAAAGCTTTTTATTTTAAAGGAAAAAGCTATTATTTATGAAGTATAAATTAACATTAATAACTTGCCTTTCTTTGATATGTTATATTTTTTTTTCCTTTTTTAATATTCAGGTTTTACAATGTTTTAATTTCAATGTTTGTTTGTTTTTTATAAATTTTTTCCAGTTTTTTGATATTAAGTGTCAAAAGCAAAATAACTCTTAAAATTGGATCATGTATCTTGGGAATGAAAAAAAAAATGAAATAAAGCAATAATTTTACTTAAAGATTTACTTTTGAAACATATTTTGTAACATTTCTATTATATATGTCCCATTCAAAATTATAACACTAAGAAGTGGACATTTATCACTTTGTAATTATAACTTTACATACTTTATTATTATTATTTATTACTTAGTACCAGATTTGTTTTATTTATGTAACTAATACCTTTTTATTTTAGTTTTACAAAAAAAAATGATTGTTCATATTTGGGGGTTTTATATCAATAAAATAGACTTTTTAAATTCAAATGGAAATGACTTAATTCAAATTTTAAAATAAAAGTTTTACAAGTTTCCAACCCCCCCCAAAATTTTTTTTTACCCTTTTGTGTATTGCATGTTTTTTTATGCACTCAAACTGATTTTATTTTTTTCTAATTACTGACATTTTTGGAAACTTTACATTTACGAATAAATAAAGTTTGGCATTTAAAAAGTTTACTCTAAAAAGATGAAAAGGGGGGCATTAAACTTTTGATATATTAAAATGGGAAAATGGAATTTTAAAACAAAATCGTCCCCTAGATTTTACAAATACTTTTTAATTCAGCAAAAGTTTGAAAATGTAGACTAAAAGTTTTAGTTAACTAATTATTTAATAACATGATAAAACTGTGGTAGAATGTTGATCTTTTCTATAAAGGTAATTTTTATTTTTACTCTGGATATTGATGAATTTATAAAGCTATTCATTTAGGGTTAAAATTAAGCAAAAAAGGGATTAATTGATCCTGCGCATTTTTGTGCCTTTTAAAAACATTTTTGCATTGCAGTGTAGCATCTATAAAAGGGGTCGGCAACCTATGGCAAGCGTACCACATGCTGCTCGTGGTACAATTTTCAGTGGTACTCTACATTACTCTACAAATTTGTCAGTTTTGAGTGGATGGAAGTGGATAAATTTGTAATGGACCTCTCTTATTTGACAAACATGTTAAGAATTATGGACATTTACAGAATAGAGACAAAATCTGAAAGTTAACTCTAAAGATAAATTCACAGCTGTTTTGTAAACTATTGGAGATAATTAACTGCTTGAAGAGAAGATTGCTTGTACTCTGCTTTCTGCTTTTGTGTGATACTATATATCTAAGCAAAAAATCTTTCCTCATATGAAAAAAATTTTGAGTCCGCAAAGAAATTATTTAACAACTGAATGCTCAGATAATCGTGTCAAATTGAAAGTCACAAATTATAAAAATAGAGCGGTGCAAGCATTAGGTTCACATTAAAATTTATACATTTATCTTTTTATTTAACTACTAAGAAGGAAAATACTTATATTTTACATTACCTGTTTCTACAATTTTATTAAATATGCTTAAAAATACATAATATATGTACAATTTTAATATTAAAAATTTTTTTTTCAAGAAATATTTATATGTTGTGCTGTTTATTTTTATGTTAAGAAATATCTTAAATTAGGCAAAATTAATACATAATAAAACATGAAATTTTATTTTTGACCTCTTTCCAATGCTATTATCACGGGGAAACGATTGATTTAAGAATTCCTCTTTTTAAAGCTGAATTATACTGGTAAATCAGTTTGGCACGCCACAGCTAAGCGTTTGTGGACCCTTGATCCATAACGTACACATTTTAGGAAATTCAACTTCGTTCCTTTTGGATATGTTCAATCAATGGAAATAATTTGAGTTTTATAATAAAGGAATTTTGTACAACAAAATAAGTATCCGAAATTCCCTAGGAAGTTTTCCCTTTTAAACAGATTTTTTATTTATTATTAAATCAAAAATTCTTTAATTAAAACTAGCAATCTTTTCTTAAATAAATTTTTAAGTAAACGTAAAGTAAACGTTCAATAAAATGTATACTTTTCAATAATACACTCCGGTGAGCTCTTTCATTCAGAGTCAGAATAAATATTTCTTTTCAAGATCAATTTTTAAATCCATTTTGAAAAAATTTTTAATTAATTTTTTTGGGGAACTAATTTGAAATATTTCTTAATATGTGAAAGTACCTGTATTAGTAATCTACAAATAACCCAAAAATTATGTATATTTTTTCCTTTAATAAAAAAATCATTTTTGACATATTTTAAAAATCTTTTAAAAAAGCAAAATATAATCATAATGCTACATTTGAGATAAATAAGAATATTTGTTCTCTTTATTTAGAAGTATTTGGAATTTAGGGAAAATTAAGGGGAAATATCAAAAGAAAACAAATTTTGATCCAAGT
>BMAV01011016.1:0-14027 GCA_019973955.1 Trichonephila inaurata madagascariensis
AAAATTCAACGCTGATCAAATGTATGGGGCTTGTCAAAAATTCCCAAATTTTTTCAAAAGTTATGCCCAACTTTTTATTTGAAAATCTCCCCTTTTCAATAGTCATTGATGACATGCCAACCCCATTTTTTTTCCCTAGAAACTTACCAATGTTACTATTTTCAAATTTTTCCAGGAAATTTAAAACTGGTCTCTGTTTCTCGAAATTCCTGTAACTTTTTTTTAAAAAAAGAAGCATTCCTAAAAAAAACCCAAAAGTCTGATTGGTGACGGCCAACCACTATTTTTTTCCCCAAAAAACTTTCCCCGGACCCATTTCACTCAAAATTTTCCTGGGAAACTAAATCTTTCTGTTTCAGTAATTCCAAATTTTTAAAAATGAAACACTTTTTAAAAACCAATAGTCTTATTCGGTGACGGAAACCCCTATTTTTTACCCCAGGAACTTACTTAATTAATTACACTCAAAATTTTACCAGAAATCTAAATCTGGTCTCCGTTTCCCACCGATGTAAGATTTATTTTTGTCTTCCCCGAATTTTACCAAAATTAGTTTTCTTGCCAAAAAATTTAACCTGATCACGAATATGTATGTCGCTTGTCAAAATTCCAATTTGTTCAAAAATTTGCCCAACTTTTATTTGAAAATCGTCCCCCCTTTCAAGGGGCTGATTCGGTGACATGCCAACCACTATTTTTTTACCCCGAAAAATTACCCCAAAGTTACCATTTCACTCCCCAATTTTACCGGAATTTAATCTGGTCTCCGTTTTGCGAAAATTTCCCGTAACTTTTTAAAAAAAGAAACACCTTCTTAAAAAAAACCCACTTTTTTTTTGGGGAAAGATAACTTACCGACCGTTTTAAAAACCCGGGTGTCATTCGCGAGGGGCCCGCTACCAAACCCAACTCTTCAAACTTTTTCTCTGGAATAATAGAACTCGAGTTTTACTTTGGAAACATTTCTTGCGTATCAGAAAAACACCGGAAAAAAAATAAAAAATTTAATTGCGCTATTATGCCTTTTCAGCGTTCCCTTTTAAAAGGGGTTAATTGCAAAAAATCTAATTTTTGCGTTTGGGTCATTTTTTTTTGTCATACTCCAATTCTTAATAAACATAGTTTTCTTGCACAGAATTCAACGCTGATAACGAATATGTGTATGACGCTTGTCGAAATTCCAATTAGTTCAAAAGTTATGCCCAACTGTTTCTTTGAAATTCGTCCCCGCATTCTATAGTCTGATTCGGTGACATGCCACCCACTATTTTTTTTCGCCTAGAAACTTTCCAAAATGACCCATTTCACTCGAAATTTTACCAGGAATCTAAATCTGGTCTCCGTTTCGGGAATTTCTTGTAACTTTTTTTTAAAAATGAAACACCTTCTTGAAAAAACTGACCCTTTTTGGATTGAAATCCAACTTACCAACCGATTTTAAAAAACCGGGTGTCATTCGTACGGGGAGCCGCTCCCCAATCCGAAGACACTTAACACTTTACTCTGCGATTATTAGAACTCGTGTTATTGCACTTTGGTAATGCATTTCTATGACAAGTATCAGAAAAACACCGGGAAAAAAGTAAAAAGTTTTTAATTGCGGTATTATTTATTTTTATGTGTTTTTCTTTCAAATGGGCTTATTTGCAATGCATTTCTTATTTCCGTGCGTTTGGGTCATTTTTTGTCATCCTCCAATTCTTACTAAACTTAGTTTTTCTTGCACAGAATTCAACGCTGATCACGAATATGTATGGCGCTTGTGGAAATTCTAATTAGTTCAAAAGTTATGCCCAACTGTTTCTTTGAAATTCGTTCTCTCTTTGAATAGTCTGATTCGGTGACTTGCCAATCACTATTTTTTTTTTACCCTAGAAACTTACCAAAGTGACCCATTTCACTCGAAATTTTACCAGGAATCTAAATGTGCTCTCCGTTTCGTGAAATTCCTGTAACTTTTTTTAAAAAATGAAACACCTTCTTGAAAAAACCGATTTATTTTGGATTGAAATCCAACTTACCGACCGATTTTAAAATCCGGGTGTTATTCTAACGGGGAGCCACTACTAAACACGAAGACACTTAAAACTTTACTCTGCGACTAATAGAACTTGAGTTATTGCACTTTGGTAATGCATTTCTATGACAAGTATCAGAAAAACACCGGAAAATAAGTATAAAAATTTTAATTGCGGTATTATCCCTTTTTAAGCGTTCCTCTTTCAAATGGCTTAACACATTTTCTGAATGGCACAGAAACCCAGTCTCCTGTAGTATCTCTCAAGAAAAGAGGAAGGCCACGCGAACAGCCATTGATTCCTAAAGGAACTGCCGGAGAGAATGCTATATAATGTCTGCTAGTACACCTCACTGTGACGGCGATCTACGGCGGTGTAGGAAGAGATTCTAACAATCGACTACATTCACGAAAGATCCAGGTAAGACATTTCTGTTGGTTTCTTATCGAGGACGATGCTTCGAAACCAGAGGAAGAGTTAACGAGAATGGTAAAAGATGGACCTTAGTGAGCACTGTTTTCGAGCACGAGCTGGCAACTAGTTGGCTTGCCAGCTCGACGAGGAAGAGGAGGCCAATTTCTGCTCGCGCATACCTCTTGTTGTTGCTATTAACTGTTTTGATATGATTGTAACTGTGATAAATTTGAATGTTGATGAGTTGGAATTCGAAAACCATTAATTAAAGACGATTTGTCCTAACCGGCGTAGAAATTCCTTAGATTAACTTTTCTTACAGAATCAAATTATTTTCCACCATCAAATTTTTTTTGACAATCGGTAAAAATGTTAGAATTATTTCTAAAGTAGTAAAAGTGTAAATGATTTCAAGCAACATTTACTTATTTGCATGCATTGTAACTGGTCTATCTGCGAAACTTCAACTAATACTCTTGGGGTAAATTTATTTCTTTTTAGCTGTAAGTTCTATTGAAAATTTTCTCCCGTAAAAGAAGACTTGAATTATACAAATAAGTATATTTACGAGAGGACATATACGCGAAGTTAGTCGAGAGTTAGTCGACGAGTAGTCTCTGGATTAGAGATACTCATCTTGCGGCCCACTGAGCCTTTTTATGTGGCCCTGTCATGACCCGATGCTCTGAGATATTCATTTATTTAAGAACAATGCATTAAAAATTTGGTTGGAAATTATTTAACAAGAAATCAAATACATCAATTTTGCTCTTTTGCTGTCGATGTTGTACGGCTGCGAATTGATATTCTTTTTCTATTTGTAACGGTTACGGTTAGCGATAACAGACAACATAGGAGTAGTGACTATTTTATATGTTGACTAATTTTAACAATCTCCCATACCTTGCAAACGAAAAATATTGGAATGATTTGGAGGTTGACTGCTGTGTAGTGAAAAACAAACATGGATCAGAACTTGTGCGATTTGTCACGAAAGTGCTATACTAAAAAATACCAGTTAACAGGAATAATTCTATGACACTTTTCTTCCAATATCTCTTTCAAGAGGTGATAATTAAGTTTCATTGAATATCCTTTGCAACAGCAACAAAGTGTTTAGTCAATGGTAACGTCACAGCAGTAACAAAGACATCCTATGAAGTTTGTTATATTATTATTTTATGCATTATTGGTAATCTATGAAATCATTTACTGAGATGCAAAAACTCTATGTGAGTGTGTGAAGGAGTATTTCTCAAATTCTTTTAATTTAGTATTTGTGACAAAAATATAAAATATAAAAAATGATAATTAAAGAAAGCAAAATAAGAATTATAATATTTTGATAAATTTTCCACATTTGTAATTTCCAATGTTATCTTGGTCTTAGAGCATTTCTCTCAACCCCCCTCCCGTTTAAACGTTCGTTGCGGCCCGCATGAAATGGCTGACACATGTATGCGGCCCATCAGAAAAAAAGGTTGAGCACTCCTGCTCTGGATGGTCAATTATTGCTAATTGGTGGATAAGTTATAAGATTGAGTTTACTGATTACGACCGAAGGTCGTACAACAAATAAGATAATTACGGTAGTGATGGCGATCTGAGATCAGTTAATCGAAAAATCGATTTCTCGGGACAAAAAAATCGATTTTTTTAAATCGATATGTAGCACTGAATCGAATCAGTGAATCGATATGTCAATTTAGAAAATCGACATTCGACTTTTTCTGTTTTGGTAAAAACCATAAAATTGTTTACAATTTGTTGAATATACTATCTTTAAACACTATTTATCGCAGGCAGTTGTGCACCTGAAATATGATCCTATACTTCACTGGCAAGAACAAAAAAAAATTTATTTATCATCCCGTTCACTCAATAGCCATGATGTATAGGAGTATTGTGGGATCATCTGTTCCTTGTGAGCGCTTTTTTTCGATTGCCGGCAACATCGCGATGAGCGGAACCGCTTAGATCCCAGTAGACTTTATAGACTGTTGTTTTAAAAGCTTATAGATGTGTTAAGCATTGGAAACTATAAGCTATATTATCTATTTCCTAAACTTTTGAATGTAACAAATACATTTAGAAAATAAATGTCTTCTTTTATACCTATTTTGATATGGTAATAAAATAACTGTAATTATCGAATTCCCTAAACTAAAAAATTTCCTGATTTGACTGATAGGAGATCGTTTATTATGGTATCTCTCTTGTTTTTCATACAATGGATTTAGATTTACATTGTAAATACAAACTCGAAAAAAAATCGATTTTTTTTTAAATCTATCTTTTAGACCTCGATCTTTTTCGGAAAGAATCGTCATCCCTACCTCGATTTTTTTGTGAATCGATTCAAGAGGTTACGATTCGAATCGATTTAAAAATCGATCTTTTTAGGAAAGAATCACCATCCCTAAATTATGATAGAAGTCCAAAGGTTCCAAGAGTAAGTGAAGTAAATTATACTCATATATTAACTATCCTTTAGCTGTGTGATTGGTCTTCTAATTATATAGTAGAATCTTGCCCTTAGTTGTTAGATTTAAGTCAATGAAATAATAAATTGGAATTTGAACTAGTTATTGGTGATCTTTACTTGAACCCTTAAACACCAACAACCTCAAGTAGTTGTTACAACATGAGCTCGGAACACCTCGAATTGTACAGGAGAGGCTTTTATACCAGTGTTTATCAAACTGTGAGGCGCGCCCCCCTTGCGGGGTGTGGCAACTCTGCGAGGAGGGCGTGGAGCATATTGAAAAGTCGAAAACAAAAGATTATTTATAAAAAAATTATTAATTTACTGAAAGTAAGCAAACAAAATACTTTCTGATATAATAAAATATAAAATACACATTTACACTAAAATAATACACTTATAAATGTATCAGTACTGTATAATATATTTACGGTTTTTAATTAATTCCTTAACTGCCGATTAAAGGTTACGCGATTCGCTCCCCATTGCCACCGTTTTCCACGTAAACGAGCATATTTTAATGGGTTTTTTTTTTAAGGGGAGGATAATAGGAAAAAATAAGCAAATCCTCGCAAACATTGTCAAAGTCCTTTTATTGCATTCCAAAGTCTTCGGAATAATTGTATGGATAGCACTGCACAGAAAAGATCGTACTTCAGAAAGACATATATATATATATCCAGAAAATTAATGCTTTGGCTGAGGGAGACGTTTATGTGTGTCGGTGGTACTTGAGAGGTTAAAGTCGTATTGTAGCTTTAGTGTCAAAGTACAGTATTATTGAACTCAATACATTGTTATTGTATGGAGGGGGGCGCGATGAAAATGTTGAGTGAATAGTGGGACGCGTATATTAAAAGTTTGAGAAGCATGTTTTAAACCCCCAACAGAAATGACGACAACTCATTCCATGTCTTATAACATGCTTAAGAGTTAATAAAAGAGTGTGGAAATTTTTATATTCAAGAATAATCAAAATCCATTTTAGTTATTGGTGTAAACGTGAACTTCCTGAACAACGCACTTGTAGGAATATTGCACTAGTAAGGAATTTTTTTCAGAAAGTTTAAAAGTTTAAAATTCTCAAAATTATATCTCGATAATGGCTGTTCTTGCATTGAGCACAATGATTTTTAAAAATTAAACAATTATTTTTTTCTCAGTTCAAAAAAGAACAGAACTTCTTAGTTGCCTTATGTGTGTGTGTTATTATTTCTGCTAAAATTTCATACAGCAAAAAGAAAAAATTTGAGTGACAATTTCTTTCAAGATATTCTTCATAAACTATGAATTGATTCTTTAGGTATTTTTAAAAAACGTCTGGGATTACTTCTCACTTTCAAGTCAAATAACACAGCGAAAATGCACCAGATAAATTTAATAAAATCCTCTAGTTTGAATCGAAAACAAAATTTTATCTTTAGCCATCAATAGTGAGAATCTTCTCATAAATATGCAAGAAGTGATACCGCCATTCTTTTTCATTTTGAATGCCAAAATCGTTCTCAAAACATTCAATTTATAATATATTACTTTTCTTATAATTTTTTCAACTATGATTATTCGTAGGGTAATGGGAGTGCTTTATAAAAATTTATATTAAACTTCATAGCATTACATAATCGAATATTTTAAGAACGATAAAGAACATAACTTAAATTTTGATTTCATATCTTTCACTGTTAACCATTTTTTAATATTTGTAGATTAGATTTAAGAAAGAGCTCCCTCTGGTGGTGAGATGATTCTCCTTCGAGTCGTCAATCAATCGTATTAAAATAAATCTATCTTCTCTTTTCATACATTCTTCTGGTTTTTGCTCCATTTGAAAATATTCAATCGAATTTTGATTTTTTTTTTTTTTTTGCATATCGGTGGAAAACTTATTCTGCATAATGTCGTTTAGGCCAGAGGAACAATTCTTCACCAATAGCACACACATTAATCCAGTGATCATTATCATCTCACTGTGCTAAGCATACCATTGGGTGCATACAAATAATCTGTTGGAATAAACGTACGAAATCTTGATAATAGACAAATAACTTCCTAAATCTTCTGTGACCGAATAGTTATGCTCACAAACTCGTGGTCGGTATTGTTTATGTCGAGTCACGGGTTCTCTATTAAAGAACAGAACATATAAAAGAGTTGAAGCATGTTAAATCAGTGCTTCTTGAACTCAACATTTGTGACCCAATCACACAATTTTTATCAAGCCACCCCCCTCCATACAATAACAACGTACTCAATGAGCTATACTTTGACCCTGAAGCTACAATACGACTTAAAACTCTTAAGTGCCACCGTGAAGTCGCGCTCAACAAAAGCGTTAATTGTCCCGGACATATATATACTTCTTTCCGAAGTACGATCTTTTCTCTACACTGCTATCCATAAAATTATTTCAAAGGCTTTAGAATGCAATAAAAGGGCTTTGGCAGTGTTTTCAAAGGATTCTCTCTCTTAATTATTTCTTTTCTTCCCTTCCCCTCTCCAATACATCACATGCGCAGGCCTACGTGAAAAACAGTAGCATTGGGGAGCGAATCGCGTAACTTTGAATCATGAGTTAAGGGATTAATTATAAACCGAATAAATTATCAAGATGAGTGATAACTTTTTATATAGTTTTATACATGACAAGCCCATGGAGATACTGGTAATTATTAAACTTGTTCTTAAGGTATCCAACTACCCTAAAATCATGATTTTTTTGAAAAATGGACAATTTTTTTTAACATTTTATTTTATAGGCCATCTTATTAACTTCATTAAAATACCAAAGTTTTTATTTTCCTTTCAATAGAACAAGAACAACAGATGCTTTAGTAAAAGCAAATGCCATGACTTTACATAAGATGTCAACATTTAAAATGCGTTTTACTCGAAATGTGTTTTTTCGAAAAATTCAAAAGGGGTACGCGATTGCTCAAAAAGTTTTTAAAATAATTTGCTGTAATTTTGTGTGTTTGTTCTGTATAACAGTAGAAATGTTTTAACCTTCAGATTTATCGATCACTGTTTTATTACAAAATTTACATTTCTTTATGTGAATATAATCGCTGATTTTTAAGCAATTTCATATAATTACTAAGATAAAATGCTCTAATTTTTGTGAAAATTAAAATATCTCTTATCCTGAAAGTCATTTCAAAAAGGAATAGCAAAATAATACGCCAAAATTGAAAAATTGAGAAAAAAAAAACCACAAAAAAATCTCCATATACACATTATTTAAAAAAAAGTTGTCGCAAGTAGTCGGATACCTTAACTTATCGTATTGTTAAATTAATTTTGAAATACATTGTGCGCTGTTCTGAAAATATTTATAAGTGTATTATATCAGTGTATATGTGTATTTTATTTTTGTTACATCAGAATGTATTTTTTGTTCGCTTACTTTCAGTAAATTAATATATTTTTAGTTTTTTGTTTTCAAATTTTTAATGTGCTTGCGCCCCCTCCTACAGTTATCACACTCCCCTAGGGGAGCGTATCCTCAGTTTGAGAAACGCTGCGTTAAATTATTGATAATTGAAGCTCAAGTGAGTCAAACGTCGCTCTTATAAAACAACGCGAGGGTATTGGTGAAGGATCTCGTAATTCTGAGCCATGATTAAGTGACGAGGACCCCACTTGAGCTGGCACTTCCCTCTCAAAATTTCCACACCAACGGAAGGACTTTGAATCATGAACAGATTTACAGTCGGACCTCTATATAACGAAGTCCATAAATCACGTAAAAAAGTTCGTTGTGTGGAAAACTCGTTATATAGAGGTTCATCTTTTAATATACTTTATAAACCTCATAAAACAAATTTCAAATTCCTAAACACTATATATTAAAAAAAGTAATTATTCACACCTTTTTTTAAATTAATATATGTTTATTTTATATATCTTACCCATCAAAAAAGAAAGAAAGAAGGAAGTTTCGAAGATTTTTCTGGTGAACTGGACAATGTGTGGGGATTAAAGGTTGCCCTTCTTGGATGAAACGTCCAGAACTCTATTGCTCTCGGCGAGTTAGGATCTAATAAAACCAGTTCAAGATTTATGACCACCATAAAATGTACTAAAGAGAGAATAACTTGAAATTTTATCAGAAATACTTTAAAAAAGGGGAGAACAAAAATTGAATCACAAAAGAAAAAGTTCGTTATATAGAAATGCGCTATAGAGAGGATATTTTACGAAGAAAATCGTGAAATGTTCAAGGTTCCAGGAAAATGTTAGCTATATCGAAAAATTCGCAATATAGAGGTTCGACTGTATTAAACATTATCCACTCTATACGTCAGGTCTTCAGTGGTACCAGGGCTAGAACTCATGACATGCTGGTTATGAGTCCATGGACAAGATCATTAGGACTCCACGGTCTTCCTGTCGAGGTTTAAAGTCCTCATGTTGAAATGATGAAGAGTTCAGAGAGTGATGTGCTTGATAGAAGGTAGGTCCTCGTCATTTAACTGAGGTTTAAAATCAGAGGCATAGCTACCACCATATCAATGATACGGGGCCCCCAAACGTGTAAGCAAAAAATGGCTAAATATTAAGGAGCTCTAAAAAAGGGCCCTCCAAGGAACTTTGATACAGGGTTCACTCGAGTCTAGCTACACCAGTGTTTCAAATTGCGGGGACATTTTTTCATAACTCGCGTTTTACCTTGAAGTAGGACGTTAATAAACAGTTGATAAATTATTAGAGTAGAATTTTTTGAAATTTTGAATGTTAAGGTTTTAATTTCACGACAACTAACCAAACGCATGGGGACAGAAATGGTTTCTCTAATGTGGAAATTCATTTTATCAAAAGTAATTAACTTTGTTAAAATGTTAATACATTTATATGATAATCTAATGTAATAAGTACCCTTTGAACCATTGCAATGGTGACAGTTTTCTTGAGAATCGCTTCTCTCTTTCTCTCTCTTTCTCCCTGACTTTCTCTCTTTCCTTCTTTCTTTTCTTTTCTTTCTCTCCCTCTCTCTCTCTCTATATATATGTAATAACTTAAATTGATATCTACTCCAAATTCGGATCTCTTTTATTATTAACATTTAATTCATAAATCCTTATTTCGAAACGGGTCTCAATCTATCTTTTTCTTGAGCATTCAAAACATTATGTTGGTACATTTATTACTAATTCATTAAACCTTGAATTTTTCATGGATTTATTGGCGATTCCAAGAAATACAAGATCATTAATTGTTTTCATGTGCCTTACTAACCGGGATTTTTTTATTCCCTAAACAATGATGTTATTTCTATAAATAACTAATTATTCCCTTCGCTTAATCATGTGACTGTGTTTTTTATAATACGTTTTCCCCTTTTCTTCCATGTATATAAAAATATGTATACATATTCCACGTATATATATTCCATTTATATATATTCCATGTATATATATTCCATTTATATATATTCCATGTATATATATTCCACACATGTATATATTTAAATAATTCCTCCTCTTGCTCTTTGTCTTTGTCTAAATGTAATGTGCGAGTGTTTTTGCACTGGATGTTTTCTGTGTTGTGTTTAAGAAAGCACTACCAATGGGGGGGTCACGATTATTTCATATGTATAAATATGTGCGTGCGTGCAACTAGATGATAGTATTATTATACGAGGTAGGATTCAAAAGTTCTCGGGTTGAACTTATTCTGTGGAAAACTTTTTGTAGTAGAGCGACTACGATAGCATTTCTGTGTTAGTGCATTCTTCCCCTTCTTAACACGCTTTTTTAAGTTTCACTTGTATGTAATGGAATCTTTGAACTAGATTTTTACCCACTTTAAAAGGTCAGATGAATTCTCGAAATTTTGCACACTTGTCAAGGGCCGATGACAATACAATAATTTCATAATTTTGTTTCATGGTCCTGATCGCGAGTCTCATAAATAAGGATTTCGAGATTTGGCGACTAATTCATTATATCGTTTCCAGGTTTGGCGACGAATTCCAAATTTAGCGACTAAAAGTTAAGGCGTGGACGGAATCTTTGAAATAAAATGATATAGGACTCATCCGAGAACCCGTAAACGGAGAGAATAAATACCCTTCAGATCCATTAATTAATATCCAATGAAGAGCAAGACTAATTCCAGCAGCCGCATAATTCCGCCTTCAAATATCAAACTCAAGGATAAATTCAACGAAGAACAAATGATAGTTTTAAAAATTAAAAAAAAAACAGGCTTTTATTGTAGATTGAATTAAAAAATGAAAAATAAATTATAGTTTTAAAAAAAACTAAAAAACACGCTATCATAGTGAATTGTAAAGTAAAGTAATAAATCGTAAGTAAAAAAATAATTCTTAGTATAAAAATAAAGTAATTAACGAGAAAATTAATGCCATTGCGATAAAAGCGTAGGGTGCTCTATATTAATTGTTATAATTTCTTACTAGTTCTATTCCGAAATGCTGAGTTAGTGTAAAAATGTAGTACAAAGCACACACCCCACGCTTTTACCACAATGACATTAATTTTCTCCTTTTAATCATTTTATTCCTTTATTAAGAATTATTTTTTTACTTTTAAGATCGATTCACTATAAAAGCGTGTTTTTTGTTTATTTTTTTAACTATAATTTATCTAAAAAAAGTTTGTTCCAAATCACGGGGTCGGTGGGTCATCATGGCGTCATATTTTGTAGGCGGATGCATTTAATGGTCGGCGATTGAAAGAAATTGCGTTTTGTTGAGCAGATAATGAATATTACATTTTTTATTCGTTTGGGAAAAAGTGCTACGGAGACTGACGAAATTTTGAAGCATGTGTAAAGCTGTGATACATTATCGCGAACACAAGTTTTTGAGTGGCATCGACGTTTCAGAGAAGGCAGGGAAAATGTCGAAGATGACAAATGCTCTGGACGTCCGCAAACTTTCCACACCGCTGAAAAAATCGAACAGGTTTCAAACAATAGCAGAATCAGTTGGAATATCCTCAGCCACATGTCAACGGATACTAAGGGTCTGAACATGCATAAGATGTGTCAACGTATCGTTCCCCGCAAGTTAAACAAGACCCATCTGCTGATGAAGTTAAAAGTGCATCGCAGGCTGAATTAACGGACACGGCTAAAAATTTATTCCAGAAATGTTTCGATGACCATTACAAGCCGTGACAAAAGTGAGTTGTTAATCAAGAGTCTTATTTCGAAGGAGGATGTGTTCCAGCAGTTTAATTGGTAAAATTTTTGAGTTATAGACTCAGACCGGAAACTTTTGAATTCTACTGCGTATCTCATAATATTCAAGTAAATCATTATAATGATATTTATTTATTTCTGCAGATTTATTGAATGCATTTTTAAGCTCACATATATCAATCTCATTCTTTTTTCAATTTAGGTTCGGAAATTTTATTATATGCCTTCTATAATTTATATAGCTAAGAAATTAACCTCTATCGCTGATTTCAGTGCTTATAAATTAATTTCAACGTTTTCTCTGCAAATAAAAACTTTTTTAGCAACTACTGTAACACATTAACTACAACATTACTTAAATGAAAACGTACACGAAAATTCAACTTTTTATCAAAAAAGCTTTACCAACTGTTATCAATTTATTTGTAAGTAAACTTATTTTAATTTACTTTTCGCCTCTTAAATTTATTATTTTCTTACAAAAGATATTTGAAACACATTGAGTTCCAGATTTTTTTATTTCTTATACCTGCACCAAAATTTAAAAATAAAAAAACTCTTTTTAAATCCCCGGCATTACCCTTACGACATTAATTTCCCATAAAGCACACCATGGTCATAAGATACCTTAACTTTATCCAAAAACAGGTTTTACTCTTTTAAAACTTTTTTCTTAATAAAAACTAATCATGGGCTAAGAGTGAAAAGGAAAAAGTTTCCTGTAATTGCAGTTTCTTTGCGAAGAACGAAGGTTATTAGTCGCATTTCTCACTAACCTTTTGATTAGGACTCCCTAATATATTTCCCAAAGATACCTGAAGTGGGTTTCGGGTTTCGAGGCATTATAAAAGTAAAAATGTCATTAAAAGAAGAGGAAAAGGTAGAAAAAGTAATTTGAAGCACAGGTCTATTTCTGTAATATAATCTAACTCTTTTACCTTCCGGTGTCTTAAAAGTGATGAAAAAATTTCTGATGAAAATATTTTCACATTTTTTTTTTGCGAAAAAATAAAAACGAAGTTAAATAAAGCTTTAAAATAAGACGCTTAATTAACCTTTTTTCTGTTCAGTATAAAAAGGGTTTTTTTTTCAATTAAAAAAATGGGTATATAGTAAAGATAGTTTTTTTGCAATGACCTTTAATAGCGACTTTTTGTATGTCTTTTAATTTTTTAGAATGACTATAGATGGTAGGAGAAATTTTTTTTTCTTCAATCACAAAAAAAACATCAAGTTTCTTTTTTTTTCTTGCACTGATTTATATTAGTGACTTCATTTTCGTTTTTTGTATTTTTTTAGAACAAGTATAGACGTAAGAGAAGATTGATATTTCTTTTTATTCGAATATGATATAAAATTTCAAAAAAAAAGAAATTTTATTTCCTGAAATTGCATCCTCATTAGCTTTTAAGGAATGAATTGCGATGATAATTCACTTAAAAACGAGGAATTGCATGTTACCATAAACTAAATACCTACTTTTAAAATAAATTAGAAAAAGAGAGAAAAAAACAGAAAAAGTATTGATCATATTTCTATAGAAGTACTTTTACATAAAAAAAAACTCATTAAATTTTTGTACATGTTTACATTGCATGAGACGAGAGAATTATAAAATAGAAAGCACATTAGTGAATGATGTTGTTTAGGGATAAAATCTTTAAATCAATGAATTCTAATGCCTTACAACATTGATACCCAACCCCCTGGCCGCTTACCGGTACCGGTCCATTGATCAAATGCCACCGAGCCACCCAAGAAACATTGAATTATTCCCATTAAATTTACAGTGGTGTATTTTTGGGGTTTTGTGCGACTTTCCATGGAAATCCCTTTATAGTGTTGCGAATTTTGTGTAAAATAGTGTAAATAACTTGTATTTGGATCTGTAATGCCTTTATATATATATATATATATATATATATATATATATATATATATAT
>BMAV01011016.1:14127-26730 GCA_019973955.1 Trichonephila inaurata madagascariensis
TACGTTATAATGGTGATTCAGTGGGAGCTTGGCGAAATTTTGATGATAAAGCCAAGTTGGTGTCATTTTGGTGACCGATTTGGCGATTATGTTGGTGACCATTTTTGGCGAGTTCGAGACCCTCTGGATTCTTCTAGAAATTAATAGAGAAATACATTAATTTCCAGACCTATGACGCAAGCGGGTCTTTCTCGAACTATCCGTGAGGGATATAGAGAGATGTTCGACGAAAGTCAGGTAGTCTGATTTCGACTAGCGATCAGTTAGTATTGCTCTGATTGTTGAAGCGATAAGTGATTACTTCAGCTGCTGAATGAGCGATTGCTTGTGAATAATATTTTATATACGTGTATATTAGGCACCGATAATTGTGCCTGAGTGCTACTGAAAATGTTAAAACACTTCTGCGATTTACTCTGTGAATATTGCTGCTGAATCCTGTATTTCAAGGATTGGAATTTTGACAACAAATTCGCATCGCTCATAAAGAACTGTCTTGTTCTTTGCGACTGATTGGCATAAAATCCTCCAACCCTGAATCTACGTAACACTATTCATTTTTTGGTATAACCGTACTTTATTCTGAAGGCATAAAATCCGGCATATAACACGCACTTATACTTTCAAGCTGCATTTTTTTTTTTAATGTTTAAGTATATTCCCCATTTTTTACGAAGGAACCTGAAATGTATGTATACAATACTTTTATGTTTTGACGTCATTTATTCGCAGTATTACCCCAGGCTTTTTAAAAAACAGCATACTTCTAGAACTGTGGCTCCGTAATTTCAGAAAGGGCTTCACTTCTTTCAAACAAGAAGTACTTCGATAAATGTAGAAGTCTAATTTTTTTAATGCTCATCATTCTTTTACTTTCAAAGATATCATTTTTATACCCAGCGTATAACGCGCACCTATAGATTTTGATCTTATTTTGTGTGTTGAGAAAGCGCGTTATACGCCGTATTTTACGGTATTTAAATCTAATTAAATTAAAATTATTAAATCAAAACAATCTAAAAATATAAGCAATCAACATCCGACTCTCAGCGGGCCGAGGTAAAATTATCAACCATCGACCGATCCGTGGCTATGAAAAGGTAGAGGAGCACTGCCTTAAAATATAAAAAGCTATATTGAGGTCACTAAATTATAAAAAAAAATTAGAAAGTAACAAACTTTTTTGATTTTTTTTTATTCTTTCCATAAACAAGTAATATAAAAAAAATTTAAGTCAATTCCTAATTAGATAAAAAAAAAATTTATTTTAGTTACTTTTATTAAATAGTTATAAATAAGTTACCGATACTATAAGTTACCCCGATACTCTTATTTTATTAAATAGTTACAATTAATATAAATATGTATATACATATGACAGAATCACAACATTGAGGGGCAATTAATGTTTATTAATAATTATTAAAGTATAGTATTGTCCTCCAAAACAATCGTGTCTATAAAATTTCAGCTCAACTAAATGCTTTAAACCGTGAGAAAAAAAATCTTTTTAAATTTTGACCCAAGTCGCTAAAAATGAAACCAACGTAGCTGTATCGGTAATTCTTTAAATAATTAGTTTCAGTCAATTAATTCTTATCAATTATAATTAAATTATCATATTTTACCCCCAAACAATAGTGTATAGAAAATTTCAGCTCAAATGAAGGCTTTAAAATTCGAGGAAAAAAACCTTTTCCAAGTTTTAACACATGTCGCCAAAAGGGCCGCTAAGTCGCAAAAAATGATACCAACGTGGCTGTATTTGTAATTCCTTGAATAATAAGTTTTAATCAATTAATTTTTATTAATTATAATTAAATTACTGTATTGTCATCCAAAATAATCGTGTATATAAAATTTCAGCTCAATTGAGCGCTTAAAAATGCATTTTATTAACGATTGAAAAGTGGAACAAGATAAATATATGTAGAGAGAGAGAGAGAGTGCGTGAACTAATAGTAGGAATTGAAAAAGTATACAATTGCAATAATTTAAGTTAATCATTTTATATAGCTCGTGAATTAATAGACTTTCGAATTGACATGCGAATAGTGATGAGAGTAGTAAAACTGCTTGCTTCTGACTCGAAAAGGAATTCTACTTCAACCTAGTTATTTTTAGCGCAACTATGTGCAGAAGTGTGGACCGGCGGATGGGTAATCCAAAACATAAACCCAATTCAAGGTCACTATAGCTCCCCTTTCAGAATAATACAACTTAAAATATGCATCGGAACTTATCATTGAAAATTTTTTATCAAATTAAGTAGACCTGAATAAAAACTGTCCCTTATTTTCTAATTGCTACATCGTGCCATCCAAAGTTACATTTTTCTAAATAAAAAAAGTTTTTCGTGATACTGTAATAAATTTATATATTCGTAAGGTATAGTTAGTCAAAATGGGTCGCATAATATATAAGTGTTTCGCACATTATGGAGGTTTTAATGCACACAAGAAGTCAGCACCCCATCTCTAGCTTTTTAAATTTATTTTTAAATGGTTGTAACCAAGTTATACACATTCCACAACTAGGAGATTCAAGGGACATTGGTTGAATTTGAAACCCATGTAGAGGTTTTGAGAGAGAACCTCACGAGATAACCCACTACATAGTGCCTTCTTAGTCTTTCAACTTTGACAAAGATTTCAAAAACAGATATCAATGATATTAGTGGATCTAATGAGACGTCAGTTAACAAATTAGCTATTTTGAGTTCGTGAAAGTGACTCGAGAATTTATACTTTCCTCGCCAAACTATATCAGTGCCATCCATTTGAACGCCATTATGTGTATTCAAAAGAGCGAAAAATATTGAAGGTTTCCATAAAATTACTTTTTTCCTCTAATTTCTGTAACTATTTATATGATATATTTATTCGTGTATTTCCACATCTTTAAGAAATGCTTAGAAATGCTTTTACGAAAGCGGAGGAAAAAATGTTATTCCAGAAAAGCCTTTATTGCTTTTTTAATGCATTTATTGCATTCATATCTCCATGTAAATGTCTAGGTTTGAAGCAGAAAATAGATATTTCATAGGATTATGTTATTAAATTCAAAACAGTCGAAAGAGAGCCTTAAGCTTATCTCTTAATAAAATCGACTTATAAATAATATCTTGATTTCTTTTCCATTGAGCATCTGAAATGGAAAAATTTGCCATTAATTGCAAGATTACTTTATATGTTCAAGGATATCAACAAATATTTAAATTTATATAGAAACCATTAAAATATTGTATAGTTTTATTAAAATTATATATTGTATAAGGTAAAAAATAAGTAAAAAGATAACAGTAAAAGCTAAACCAGAAATAAGATAGAGAAAAATCTATTTTACATATAACTAGCTGAAATGCCCGTTCTTCGCAAGGGTTAAGTTTCAAAAACATAAAATTCCCGTATTATAGCAATTATTATATTTTTAGGGAGGGTCACAAACCCTGTCTAAAGTAGTATGACCAAAAATTAAAAATATTTTTTTAATTAATGTTCACATTATAAATATTTTTAAACAAATTACAGTTTGGCCTTAAATTAAAAAATAATTTAACGAAATCAAATATTTCAATGTAAGAGAGAAAAATAGCATGCTATAAAGTAAACAGAAATGAATTAATGCAAATAGAAATAAAAATTATAACAGAAAAGTAAAAGCAGTAGGAAGTTTCTGCTATTGAACTAT
Organism: Trichonephila inaurata madagascariensis; assembly: GCA_019973955.1. Lineage (NCBI taxonomy): Eukaryota > Metazoa > Arthropoda > Arachnida > Araneae > Nephilidae > Trichonephila > Trichonephila inaurata. The sequence continues at coordinate 17,818 of BMAV01011016.1, forward strand.
AGGTGAAATAAACTGAAATAGATAAAACGAAAGAAAAAATTAATGATGATAAAGTGATTAACAAAATAATATAAATAGGAAATATTAGGATGCCATCAACAGGAAAAAAATTAAATTAGTATTACATGAGAAATGGTGTAATACTATCTAACATCTCTGTAATGTATCTAATATAAAGTATTAGATGTAATTCAATACTAAAAAAAATTAAATTAGTATGAACTGATAAACCAGAAATAAGATAGAGAAAAAACAATTTTATACATTACAAGCCATTACCCGCGCATTTCCCTGGGTATTTTATGACAATGTTTAAATATACTGTTAAGCTTTTGATTGTATTAAAAATCATTCTTTCACTCCTCTCCTTTTGATTTAAAAAAAGACAGGACTTGAATTTCTAAAACGAAAGTATAATTATCTCTTACACATTCGGAACCCCTAACTCACACGCTATTTCCTCAAGAACCCATTTTTAACAAATCTCTAATCAACAAAAGAAACATTATTATCAAATTCAAGTCCATTGGCCTAAAAGTTCAAACACGGAAATGTTCATCTATAACCCCCTTTAATCCCTACCCCTTGGGAGTCTATTATAATAAAACTCGTTCTTAGAGCATCTCTATTGAACATAAAAAACATACTTACCAAATATCAAGTCTGTAAGTCTTATAGTTCAAATACGGGAACTTTTATCAAAAATGCTCCCTCAATGTCTCGTCCTTGATAGTCGATTTCCTCAAAACCCGTTCTTAGTGGATCTCTACTCAACAAAAGAAAGATGCTTGCCAAATTTCAAACCAAAAAATATTTCATAAGAACTCGTAATGAGTGAGTGAGTTGCTTTTCTCCCCTATTTTTTCATTTCATAAAACAATGTACTTGATCATGATTCAAAATATTAAATTTTTTTCCTTTTATACAACGTCTAGTATTTACCGTTCAATCCGGCGTATAAAGCGCAGCGCTGCATAACGCGCACCTATATATTCTAGTTGCATTTTTTAATTTTTAGGCATATTCGCCGTAAAACGCGCGCCCCCTTTTTTACAAAGAAATATAATAGTATACAATTCTCTTATGTTTTGAAATCATTTCTTGGAGGTATTATCCCAAACTTTTGAAAAAATTGTATGCTTTTAGAACTACAGCTCTTTTCATTCATAAGGCATGACATTTCTTTTAAGGCTGTTTTCGGTTAATGTTAAAGAATAGGACCCGAATTTGGAACATTTTTTCAGATATAAAAGAAATGAAAAATTAACATAATATTCTGGCTTCACTATATATATCCTTTAAAGAGCAGTATTTTTTACAATACTTCCCATTTTTAAAGGAGTTGATTCATTTTTTGTGGTATAAAATGGACTTCGTGTTTTTTCTCCAATATCGTAATGTTAAATGGGCTATGTCTTCACGTATTAAAATAAAAAAGAACATATTCACGCAATATTTTGAAATTTTTAAAAACACTATATTGTTAACAGAGGTATGAGTTAAGATATTGCAAATTTCCATGGAAATTGAGTCATTTTTCTATCTGAAAATGTGCTTCACGTTTAATTCAAGCTTTCTTACTTTTACCGAGGACAGCCTTAAATAAACAGTATTTCAATATATGTAGAAGTAATTTTTTTTTATGCTCACCTTTTTTGTTATTTTTAAAACTCCCATTTTTATACCTCGCGTATAACACGCACCCTTAAATTTTGATCTTATTTTTTGTCTTAAACGTGCGCATTTATACGTTGGATTTTACGGTATATTGTTTCTGAAGTTTTTACTCTCATTTTTTGCTGAAAATATAACCGGATATTTCAGATGTCCCGTAACAAATTTGGTTGAAATTCTCTAAAATTAACAAAATATCAAAAATATTGAAACAAAATTAATAGTTTTTAGAACAAGATTATTAGAATTTTTTGGTACTTACATATTATAGCGTCAACTTATTTTTTCAAATCAAAAGACGTCTCCAAATGCGGCGATATACAGCCAATCAGGGAAAACCGTTCCCGCGTAAGTTCGAAAACAAAAATAACGATGCGACATCTTTTGAATAGTCTAAGATTTTATTTTTTATTTAGCCAAATTAGTCTACGGTATAATACAATAGTACCAATATTTTTTTATGTACAATTTCAATTTCGTCACCAATATTTTATAACTTACAGTGAAAAATCAATTCTTGCCAGAGAAATATACGATTATTACAGACAATTTCTGTTGTTTCATCAATAAAGGCTTACGCTTTAAATTATCTTTTCAATGTGTTCTCTTCTCTTCCAAAAAAATATAGAGATCGGAAATATCGTTTGTAGACAAAGAGAGAATATTCTTTTAACTATATTAAATGCTTAGGAGTGAAACCTTGGCGACAAACGTACTCGCCAAATTGAGTGGAAAAAATAGATGATCTTTAAAAAAATACAGAAAGGTCTATGATGGTTATTTAAAGCGAAAATTCCTGAAGCTTCTACGAGTAGAATGGTTTTACAGCCTGTACAAAGACGATGCAGGGAAGCACCATGGAGTCAAACACTAGATAGTGACTGTGCGTTTCATTTTTTGACGCGAAGCTGTGATTGTGCAGATTTGAATTGATGTGTTCAATATCTATGTGATTTTTGGATCTGTGTTTTAGTGGATTTATAAGTATGAGTTATATTTATTTCTTATTCGAAGAAAATGTTCTGTGATTACGAGAGTTTCAGAATAAATACTGGATGAACCTGCCTGTTAATTGCAAAGACTTTTCTAGCATTTCAAAGATGATTAACCACAGAACAATATACAGGGGAAAAAGAGAAAGACGGCTAAATTTTATTAAAATTATGAAGTTTAATCCCTATGTATAATCATATGTTGCAAGATATATAATGAAAATATACCAAAAAGAATACCTTTACATTACACAATTTATAGCACACACGAAAAGTTAGGCTTGCTAAAAACGTGATCTTGCTGCAAAATTTGTATTTTAATATAAAAAAGAATTGTGTATAATTATAATTGAAACAAATTGTCTATAACTTGTTAGTTTACATTTCGATAAATCGAAGAAATTTCAAAGACTTTTCGAAATATCCCTTCTTGGGTTATATTAGGAAAAGCGTCAAAATATAAGTGCTCTATTTGCTCATAGATACTAAGTTTATGCATTGATGCAGAACTGTCACTATTTTCCGATACGCATATCGATAAATCGATATTGCTTTGAACACATTTCTTGCTTGTTTGTATTATCATGTGAACACACTTGGCTATGCCTTTTGTGCTTCTGCAGCATTTTCCTTTTAATAAGAAAAAGAAAACTTAGCTTACTGGTAAATACAACACATCTCAGACAAATTGCATGTCACAACTTACCTATAAACCCTCTGTAAATAATGCCCGTCTGTTGCATATAAACATAATTCTTCATTTAAAATTATATGAACTATTTTTATTTCTCTCATTATTTAAAAATATCTAAGCTAAAATTTTATCATTCAAGAATACCAATAGATATAATGGCTCCTGATGAGGTATTTAGAATTGACAAATTATTAATAAAGCTTGAAATATGCTTACGTTTTCTAAGCAACATGCGTTAACCTTAGGTGTCTAAAGGCCGTGGTAAACTAGTGATCATGGTTGCGAACTCGTGGTAGACATTATCGAGTCGCCGGTTAGTTACCTGATTCCTCTGAAGACCCGTTCTGCACAGGGGCTGACGCACGTTACATCTGCCGTGGCTCAAAGTCCTCACGTTGACTTGGTGCGGAAGTTACGAAAGCGGGATGCCGGTTCAGGTGTCGTACTCGTCACTTGACCGCTGTGCAAAATTACGAGGTCCATTGTCAACAGACATCGTGTTGCTTCAGAGAGTTGCGTAAATAAAAACTTACTTAACTGAACTCAGTGGCGCAACAGCCCATGAGGACCAAGGCCTACTGAGGCCATCTCAATTTACATTACCTTAGGAGCTGGGGGTGCTTGTGCAGATGTTTCGGTCAAGTGGTCAATCTGACGTGAAACCTCCAGTGTTCAATTCTCAAGCAAGCTTGGTACTCATTTTTCGACTCATTAAAGGGATAAAAGGTTGAGACTGCCTTGCCCTGCCAGAAATTTGAACCCCGTACCTGTGATGTGGAAGCGCGATACACCACCACTCTCAGCCACTGGGCTTCAAAAACTTACTTACTCACTAATATACTTTAAATGTACATCACAATTTAAAATATTTCGCTAGGAATATATCATTTTTTTTCTGAAAATGCAATGTAAAAACTAATTGTCAAATGTGGTTGTATCGGTTTTCACTATATAACTCCAAAAATTTTGTTTCTAATCTAATTATATATCGTTGCTGATTGATCAAAACGTAGAATATGGCTGGAATTGGGAAATAACTATCCAACTAAGTTTGTTAGTTTAGCTGTGTATTTTATATTACGTTACATGGTTTTATTTTTTTTTTCATAAAGTTTTTGTTCTAATTTATCAATTATCTTCTAACATTCATATCCTGTTCATTTCGTTGAAGACCCACTATGTAAAGATACACTGATATACATTAAATCGATTCTTACGAATTATATGGCTCACCAATTTGGTCAAATCAAAAGCCATCGCCAAGCAGCAAATAGTAAAAAAATGATCTCGTACATGTTCGAACTCAATAACAATAATGATAATAGCATTTAACGACATTTTTTTTAACTGATGATGTTTTTATCATTTGGTGAAATTGGTCGATGGTATAATGGTTAAGTATTATTAAGTCTTTTGAGGCTCAAAGTACTCATATGATAATGTGTGGTGTCATCCTAATTATATATAAATTTGATCCCCATAATTTTTGTTGGGCTTGGGTTTTCTTCGTTTTCAAATCGCCTTTTACTGACACCGAAAACCGAATAAGTAGTTTTATCTATGTTAAAACAAGATTTAAAATTACCTTAAATTAATACTGATATATATATAATACTAAAAAATAAAAATAAAGACCTGAATTTTTACTAAATATCAACTAATTAAGTAAAACTCAATATATCGTATCATTTCAGTCAAAAATTACAGCTTACCTGTATTTGAATTATTATCACTCAAAGAGAAGGATCCCACTCTGCCATATTTTACACCTGGCCATATGAAGACTTAAATGCCCGCTTTCAAAGTAATTCATTTTCCTAATCATTCCTGAAAATTTACTTAAGGTATACGACTACGTTCGTAACCGTGATTTTAAAAAAGCACATAAATGGATAATTTTCATGATATTTAGTGTCACTTAGATTACACTATATGTATAAAATTATTTTAAGGACACATTTTGACAAAAAAAATTATTTAAATACAATATTTTGGCAAAAAATTAACTCAGAATAATTTTTTTTTTTCCAAATGTTCTCCTTTTGTGAAAAATTTTTCTATTATAATAATATTTTGCCTGTATATAGCTCAGACTTCTCTACAGAGACTCAACTAGAATTTTTGAAAAATTCACATTATTTTCAGAGTTACCTCCAATTTAAATAATTACTGGTGTTTTTTTCTTAAAATTGCTCCGCTCTGTTGTCGTCAAATATGGATAAACCCACTTCTAAGTTATATATTTCAAAAATTCTAGTGGAGCCTCTGTACAGAGGTCTGAGCTATATACAGGCAAAATATTATTATAATAGAAGCATTTTTCACAAAAGGAGAACATTTGGGGAAAAAATTATTCTAAGTTAATTTTTTGCCGAAATAGTGTATTTAAATAGTTTTTTTTTTGTCAAAATGTTCTTAAAACAATTTTATACATGTATTCTAATCTAAGTGACACTAAATATCATCAAAATTATCCATTTATACGCTTTTTTAAAATCACGGTTCCGAACGTAGTCAGATACCTTAACTTAATCGTGTAAAACTTCAGATTTTAAAAATAAAAATATTAGTTTTAGTATAAGGCACACATTATAAAAGTTTTTATTCCCATAATAACTAAGAATACACAACTTACTGCAAATTTCAGAAATACCGAAACATTTTGTTTGCATTTTCTTGTGGCCCATACCATTGGGAAACTTTCCACTAAATCTCAGATCTGAAAACAAATTAGTTTTTAAGATATTTGAAGTTTTCTGAGTTTAGGTTTTTGTTTCGGTTTCATTTTAAAGCATTTTTCCACTCTTAAATTGAAATAATTAAAAATATTTTTGAACACGATCAGTTCTTTCAATGTGAAATGGTTATTAATTTCATTTTTCGTTACTAAAATCATTTCTGCTTGATTATATTTTCAGTTCTTTGAGCTCTCATAATTACTTAAATAAGATTGATTTCAAAGCCAATTTATGTTTTAAATAATTGTTTATATAACTTAAAAGATTTCTCATTAATTTTTTTCTGTTGAGAAAATACCACGGTCAAAACTTTCTGAGGTTGCTATGAGAAATATTATTTGGAAGAGATAGAATACTACTGAAAATCATAAATCTAAAAACCAGCCCTTCACTGATACTGCAAAAAAACTTCCGAATACAAGTATCTAAATACTGCAGATAAAACTGAATATTTCCATGATGTGTCAAACTACATCATAGTAAACATATAGAACATATAAAACACATAATATGGAATTTTAGTTCTTGTTGAGAGACTTTAAAGTTTGCTAAACTTATCAAATTTAAAACTAAAAAATTTAAATTTTATGTACAAAAATCTGGTGATTTAAGAAGTATCACTTAAGTGTGGGTATCTTTTAGAAGTATCTTAAGTTAGTATCATTATATAATGTAATACATAAATTCTTTGTGTTTTAAAACTTTTATGTAAATATTTTGTTAACATTGAGCTGAATAACCTGTCGTCGTAACAAACACTATCAATAGTATGCAAAAATATATTTTGAATTAAAAAATATTTTCAATCGTAATTAATTGAAGTAGTGTTTTGATATAGAGCAAAAGTCGGAAAAAACATATTAAAAATGAGAGCTTAACAGGCATTGTAAGTTTTTGTTTCATTCCTGTAGAAACTTTAAATGCGTTTTTCTCAGACTTTTAATTTTAAAGATGTAGGTGTTTTCTAATTCTTAAGGCTTTTTTTCTGATCAAGATAGAAATTTTTTGTAGATACTCTTAAACGTATGTTATATAAAAGTGATAATGGATTTGGGTCTGAGATATATAGTTATTTTCTTAAAAAATGCTAAAATTAATATTTTTAAAAATGTCGTGTTTTTCCAGGTCTAACTAGAAAAATAATTATTAAAAAACAACAAGGAAATAGATTTTCAAATACATTCTAATTTTTGTTTGCAATAATCTAAAAAACATAAATCACTTAAGAAGACTAAACATTTTTAAAATAGAGCATTTTATAAGAGTTTGAAAAGACTTCAAATATTCTTAATTTTTTAAAATTCTGAAATAATGGCTTGTCAAACTGACTTTTTGCTTTCAGAATCAACTTTAAAAAAATCTTAATATAAAACCTAAACTATTTTTACTGTTACTGTCTCCAAAAAAATTTTTGAAAAAGGTTACTTTGTAGCCTTAAACTCTATTTAACATTTTGCAACTGGTTCTCACTAACGCTTTCCTTTCAATAAGAGTTCTCAGAGTTTCTTTATGATGCTGTTTGATATCAAAACACATTTTTTGAAGGAACCGTGATAAATGAAAATAGAGATTTGAATTTTAACACATGATATAAGAGAGGTATGACTACTGAGATAAGAGAGGATAGTGAACATGCCTAAAATAATATCACAAAGTATTAATAGAGGTTAGGAAACACACACAATTAATAAAGGTTCACAGAAACAACTAACTAATCTCACAACGAGAATGATTAAGTAGAGAAGCCTGAGCAGATCAATTTGCGAGAAGACAGTATTAAATCCTTCAAGCTTAACTACGTGGTAGTTTCATTTAAAGATAACTAAAATGTATTTTTCAATAGGGCTAGATCAGGGGCTCAACATTTTTTTCTACTGGGCTGCATACATAAGTTAGCCATTTCACGCGGGCCGCAACATGAGGTTAAAAGGCGGTGGGAGATGAGAAATGGTTTAGGACCAAGATAATATTGGAAATTCAAAATGAGGAAAATTTTGTTCAAAATATTATAACTCCTGCTTTGCTTTTTTTAATTATTATTTTATATATATATTTTTTATTTTTGTCTCTAACACTAAATTAAAAGAATTTAAGAAACACTCCTTCACAATTTTTCCATCAGTAAACACACACAGTTTCATATGATTACTAATAATATAACACATTCATAAGATGTCTTTGTTACCGCTTTCATATTACCACTGACAAAATACTTTGTTGCTGTTTTCAATAAAACCTATTTAGCACTTTTGAAATCTTAGAGGAAAAGTGTCATTGAATGTTTCCTGTTTATTGATATTTTTTAAATACCAATCACTACAAAACTGTTTTCAATCAACAATCACTCGACTGTTTTTCACTACAAAACAGTCAACCTCCAAATCGTTCAAATATTTTTCACTTGAAAGGCATGAAAAATTCTTAAAAATTAGTTCCATCCATAAAATTGTCGCTACTCAGCTGTTGTCTCTTATCACTAACCGTAATTGTTACAAATAGAAAAAGAATATCAATTCACAACCGTATGACATCGACAACAAAAAAGCAAAATCTATATATTTGATTTCTTGCCAAAGAATTTTCCACCAAATTTTTAATACATTGTTCTTAAATAAGTGATTTTCTCAGAGAAATGGTTCATGACCGGGCCTCTTAAAAAGGCTTGGTAGGCCGCAGGTTGAGTATCTCTGGGTTAGATCAATAGTGGCCATACTTATGAAGGTTATGAGCTATCGTACCGTTTTCAAATCCTACTGTGAGCTACCAATTAAAAGAACTTCCCTATCTTTTTATTTTGTTTTTTTTTTTTTTTTTT
>BMAV01011016.1:26830-83842 GCA_019973955.1 Trichonephila inaurata madagascariensis
TCTCCTTTACGTACATAATACTCTCCCTCATTTCAGAATTTCATGTCTCTCAGATGATTTTTCGTGAAGTTATGGCAATAAACCCACCTGTTGCTTAAGTTTTGCACACCAGTGTATTTTCCGCTTGAAAGGCATGAAAAATTCTTAAAAATTAGTTCCATCCATAAAATTGTCGCTACTCCGTTGATGTCTCTTATGATTTACCGTAATTGTTATATACAAATAGAAAAAGAATATCAATTCGCAACCGTACGACATCGACAACAAAAAAAGCAAAATCGATATATTTGATTTCTTGTCAAAGAATGTTTCACCAAATTTTTAATACATTGCTCTTAAATCAGCGATTTTCTCAGAGAAATGGGTCATGACCGGGCTACTTAAAAAGGCTTGGAGGGCCGCAGGTTGAGTATCGCTGGGCTAGATCAATAGTGTCCATACTTATGAAGGTTATGGGCTATAGTACCATTTTCAAATCTTACTGTGAGCTACCAATTAAAAGAACTTCCCACATTTTTTTGTGTTTATTGCTTCTAAACTTATATTTCTAGTAAATATGAAATTTATTTTATTTAGAATATTTTTTGCTATGGAATGTATATTAGCAACTGTCTTTGCAGACACGGCAAGTCCCCAAATGTGTGATCCATTTCAGTGGTGGCACCATCGAGTGGCGGCATCGCTACCAAATTTGGCCGCTCGAATCCATTTTAATTCAAGCTGTCATCGGATGCTAAATATTGCAGTAATTGATTTAATTTTGCCGAGAGTACGAGAGCCAAATTGATACGCAAGGGATCTTTTACATGCTACATAATCATATGACATGCGTGCCTACGATTTTCACCATCAGAAAATCTATCGACTCCAGTTGGGGTCGAACCCGCAACCTTAGGCCTACTAAGCGGGCACGCTACTTCTAAGCTACCGGAGACGACTTATTTAAAATATATATAACAATAAGAAATTGAAATTAATTTGTTCCTATATATATAAGAAATATAAGTGTACTTAATTGTGAACAACATATATATTTACAGATTGTTTTTATCAGACATTGGCTTAATTGAGAAGAATGGAACTCTTTTTTGATCATTAACAAGTGTTTTAATGTTAAGAGAGTTGGTAGTGGAAGCCATTTAAATACAATTGTTCAAAAATTCATCAGTGAGTGTGTACCTATACTTACTTTTAATAAAACTAGAGCTAACGCGATCTACCAAAAATGTCCTCACAAGCTGCTAAAAGTTCGAGAGTGACAGTTAGATAAACCACTCCAAGAGAATAAGTATTTTTAATGTTTAGATTAAGTGGAATAAAATTGATTTAAAAACTTTTATCATACCTGCATTTATGCTGATTCAACGATGTCTGTGAATTCTAATCCGCTTCAAATTATTTAAAACAGTATAAATTGACTTAAAACTCATAATTTTTATTAATATTCTATACACGGCTCAAAAAAAATTAGGGGAGCACATGGATTGAACGAAATAATGCAAATATTTCTTCTGATAACTAACGTAAAATTCATACGTAACAAAACATTCATAGTCTAAAAAGTAGCAGAAAACAGAAGGAAATTCTATCTGGAAAATATCATGACAATGTGATCTACTAGAATCCATGGCTTGGTGCTATACCGAGAGACTGGAACTGGACATACACAAAGAACTGTAGCGGACACTGTAAGGGTGGCAAGAAGTGTTATAAGACTGTGGAATCGATTCTAAGAAACAGGAAAATTTCAACGTCGGTCAGGATAAGGTCGTCCACCGGTTACCCCTGCAAATAATAACTGATATATCCTGTTTGTCGAGACAGAACAGTCCATACGACTCGGATTCAAATTCAGTTTCTTTTGGTAACAGGACGAAAGGTCATAAGCCAAACAATCTGAAATGGGCTTCATGCGGATGGTCTGTATGCATGTAGGCCAATGGTATATATTCGTTCAGAACAAGACACCGTGTGGCCCCAAGAAAGTGTACTGCTGAACATTGTGATTGGATGAAAAGTGATTGGAGTCAAGGGCTGTCTAAGGAAGTGTCCGGATTTTTTAGTTTAGAGTGTGACGTCAGACGTTTTTTGGTATGGCGAGAAAGGAGCACTTGAAATAATACGATATTCGTTCAGGAAAGATCCCATTACAGACTAGGTAGTTTTATGGTATGGTATGGAGCGGTTAGCATGTTCTCCTGGCCTAAATCTTATCCAGCATGCTTGGAATTCATTCGGACTACGATCGGGAAGCGAGATCACAGACTTCGCTTACTGTCCGGGACGTGGACATTGCTCTCCTTGAAAAGTGGAACAGTATTCCCCGTAGCCTCATTGATAACCTCATTGCATACATGCTAAACAGGTAGGTGTACGGCAGTCTCAGCAGTTCGGAAGAACCACACACCACATTAAATATATTGTATCGGTTTTAGATAATCAGTTTTTTGTCATTTACATGTAACCAAATTGTTGACCTGAAGCATCATTTCATGTTTTTTATACCATTCCAAAGATAATTCTTTGGAATGGTATAAAATATATATATCCCATACAATTATTATTATCATTTGCTTTTTTTCTGCATTAAGCTTTGTTACACCTATACTATCCATTTTATGCCCATGCATGACTATAGTGCAATGACTTCTTCACTTTTTTGCTTTCTCCCCTAATTTTTTTATGCAGTGTAGATTGTATTCATATTTAAAGCAGTATGCATTATAAATATCAGAGTTGTAGCTACCACCGTATCAGCCGTATCAATGATACGGGGGCCCCAAATGGCAGGGGCCCCAACATGTGCAACTATAGTACCACTAACAGGCTTTCTTTTCTAAAAAAGGGCCTCGAAGGAATTTTGATACGGGGCCCACTCAGAACAAGTTACGCCACTGATAAATATCAAAACATATGAGCTGTTTAAAGCTGCAGCAAATATTTTCTTAAGAATTCAATCCTCCATGGTTGGATCTAATAATGAAGTAAATATATTTTCGATGTTTTACACAGAAAAATACTCTCTTGCCTTTCCTCTTACGAATTCCACAACAAAAATAAGAAGTAATTGATTTTACTTCTTTTTTGTTCAAACGGCGATAAGTATTATTCAATAGCCATACTTAAAAGATTAAATTTAAGATGAAAATTCGATTGAAAATTATCTAAACCACATCTATCCATGTTCAAACGCAGATTGAAAAACCAATAACTTAGAACATTCCACTCCATTTTATTGCTTGAGACATCTTAGGAAATTGTGGTAAATAAAATATCAGCTTTGTGAATTATAGTACTTGTTCTTCTCTTTTCATTTAACCAGCTCGCCTTCAATATTTTTTTCTCACCATAAGAAAAGTTGAAAAGAGAAAAAAGGCCACTGTCTCATGGACGAAAAATAATTATTTTTACCCTCCAAATGGTTTGTATTTATTTCCTCTTGCTAAAATCTTGAAGAAAACTTTCCAGACGGAAGATGTGTTTTATCTTTGACGTCTTTTTCCTACTCGCATATCTTTAGGTTTGTTTTTTATAATATTTTCAAAGAATTTAGGACAACTTTTGCCGTCTCTAATTGATATCTTATTTTTAACACTAGATTGCCCAAGGAAGTCATTTTGATTGCTTTTTAGTTTCAATTATAAAAACAATTACGTATATAATGACACAATTTCTTAAACTTTTTTTAGAGTACATTTTTTTCCAAAGTGAAGTAATTTTTTTAGTGTTAATATTTATTAATAACTTGTTATATGATTGTAAGCAATATAAAAAATAATAATAATTAATTTTAAATTTTCTTACACATTAGTTATTCTTTCACAATGCAGTCATTTTGACTGTTTTTGGGCAGTATAGATATATACTAAATTTTAGTCTGTCTAGTGTTAAATACGTAACAAAATAACGTCGTATAATTGCTAATTTCCTTAAGGTTAATTTAAACTGATACTAAAAATAGGCACCAAACTTGGAAAACTTTCCCAAGCAGAAAAATTTTTCTGTGGGATATTAATAACATATTAAAACTTTATTTAAATATAAACAAAGAAGCATAACAAATTAAGGTGTCCGAACATGTTGAAAATGAACAAATTCGGTCAAAACAGATATTTTTGTTTTCTATTTTATTGCATAGCACTATCTTTTGGCCTTAGGAAACATACTTTGTTTTGTTTTTACGCTATCTAGAGGCCAAGTTACAATCAATTTTATAAAGCTAGAAAAACCGGAAGAGTGGGTCTTTGATCTACCAGAGGTGGGCATTTAAATTGCTCAAAATCTATCATGGTGAGTCTCACAAACTCACAATGTTACGAATGTATTTCTATAAAACATTTTGAACCCGATATTTATGTTATTTCCTAGAGAATGTACTAAAAATATTTCTTATTGTATGAATACTTTTTGAGTTATGGCTTGTTATTTAAATAATGGTCTCATAAAGAATGTAACATTACTTATGTTTGCTCAATAAGTTAATTTCAAAGCTGTATCCTGTATTTCAAGTATTGTTTTTCTACAATAAATTTCCATTCCCCCTGAAGAATTAACTTGTTCTTTGAAATTGAAATTTATAGTAATATATACAATAATAAACCGACGTAACAATATTTATTTTTTATCTAACATTTGGATATCCTCTATATAATAATGTTTACTTATAGCCATTTATTCAACAAAACCATAATTAGGAAGTGAAAATTTTAGCACGAAGATGACATTTATATCATTTGTTATATGTTGTTTGCGTGTACGAGCTTGTTGACCCGGCACACAATTTAGAATAAGTTGTCTGTTCGCAACCCTAAAGGCTGTATCACACGTACACGTTTCAAGCAATATTTCGTCCAATTCGTGCAATTTTTACTCAGTTGCCATAGCAACCGTTTTAGAACAATTTTTTGCTACCGAGCTCAAAAAGATTGTTCCAAATAAAAATTGCTTGAAATTCCAGCCAATGGGGTTCTTCGGCTCCCTACGTCATAAACAAGATGGCGGCTTCGGTTTCGTCTAACACTTCAGATATGCCGTATAATATTTTAATGGTGTATAATATTTGAACGGCGTATAATATTTTGAATAGAATGGTGCTTTATTTCTGTTTACACCTATCAACAATAGCACAAGCGAAATGAAATAATTAAGTTTGGATGTTCGTTTTCCGAAGCAGAAAAATCGGCGAGTAATTTTTCAATGTGGAGATAGAGCGCGGCTGACGTCAGAGCATGTCGTTTTGCTTATGGCAACCCTTCCCCCTCAGATTCGGCCAAAAATTGGACGAAAAAATTGCAAGAAAAATATACGTGTGATACGGCCTTTACGGTCACGGAGCCAGCCTCGAACAACGCAGACTCCATGCTTTTCAGTTACTTTCCTCACACTCTCCTATACTATTTCAACACAGACTACACTCACTCATAGTTCCAGCAATTATTTTTAAATATTTATAAAGTCGCAATTTTAATTTTTATTAACTTTTATTTCTAAATCTTCAATTTTTATTTTTAAAAATTCCAGTACCCCACTCAATCATTAAAGCCCAACACAACCTGAAGATAGGAGATAAAGATCTCCTCAGAGATTATGCGCCTCAATGATCACTCAGTCTTGTTTGCGTGAAATGTCCAAGAATATATTTTATTCTTATTTCATTGCTCCAAATTCTGTACTTGAGCTTCTATCCTATTCTAAATGACTCTATGAAACAATGCTCTTCTTAGAATAAAAATGATGTTCTTTTCCGAAAAATCAAAAGTCATACATCATCCAAACAGTCCCGTTTAAATAATTTATGTGAAATACGACTTCAGCCATTGCGTCCTGATGGCGTCTCTTTTCTGGGCGTGTATATGATTGATTCGAAGCTACATCGTTTTTTTTCTAGTGGGGAGGGGGTAAATCACCAGCCATAAGATTTGAAAGGAAAAATGTTGGTGCGTTCCTTAAAAATATACATTTTTTTTCTCCTTTTATAACCCATCTTTGAACCATTCTTCAAAGTTCGAAAATGCTATATTATAAGATGAGATTCACTCGAAAATTATACCGTTTTCCCCAAACACTCGTTTTATCATCATCATTCACGCTGAAAGAGAATAGAAAGAAGTGTAAAAAGCGTATTTTTTCTTAAGAAAACTTGATTAATAGTAACTTACCAACTGCGAATTTCAGGTCGTTAAGTTAATGTATATATCTTTGCGATGCTCATTGAAATCTCTGTTTTATCTCCGTTCTTTATTTTGAACATTCTTTAAAAATATTGTTTGATGAATAATCTGAGATCGGTAAATAGTGTCTGATAATGATAATATATATTCATACAAGTCTGTTACTAAAATAAAAAAAAGGTAAAAGCTTTGAAATAAAAATTGGAAGGATTTATGTATGATTGGAACATATATTATCTCTTTCAATTTTTGAGAGCTTTGAGACTTAACAGAGCCATAGCGTCGTTCTTAATGTATTCATGTCTGAAAACAGGAAAAAATCCAAAAAATCACCTTTTGTTACTAAAGGGGATTTATTGGAACTCCAGGATTTTTATTCATTTGAGTAATATGTCTGGTAAAATTATAGAGAATGGAAAATCTATTATTTAAAATATTCACACAAATAATTTAACACCTCTCAATACTTTTCATTGCCGAAAAATCGGGCGTATAACGCGTACCTATACTTTCAAGCTGCAGTTTTTAATTTTTAGTTATATTCATTGCATTATATAACGCGCACCCTTTTTTTTTTCTTAGAAGAAACCTGTAATGTACGTGCGTAATGCTCTTTTGTTTGTAAGTCGTTTATTCGAGGTACTATTCTAAGCTTTAGAAAAAGTAGTATACTTCCAGAACTACAACCCTTTAAGTTAATTAGGTATGTCTCATTTCTTTTAAACAAACTGTATTTCGATATACGTAGAAATCTAATTTTTTTTATCCTCATCTCTTTTTTTTTAATTTTTAAAGATCTCATTTTTATGCCCCTGTATAATGCGCACTCGTAAATTTCTATCTTATTTTTTGTGTTAAAAGTGCGCGTTTTACGCTGGATTTTACGGTATGTTATTTTAACACTATATTAATGTTAAAAAGGGCAAACTGAATGGGGAAAATATCTGTCTTTCTTGACCAACTCGATTAGAATCTATCACCATACTAAGCAGCATTTTTGTGCGCATTTTGATCCAATTTCTTTGCACATCTTTACATATCCAAAGAATAATATATTCGTTTTACTTGTTGTAACCATGGTAGCCTAGTAGTTTTGGTCGTAAACTCATGTGTTATCTGTATTATTTATTTGCTAAGTATATTGTGTATGAAATACAACCTTTTAACACTAAGAATAATTCCTTAAGACAATGAATGTAGCAAGTGTTCCATAAATCTCTTAGTATCTTATTAATAAAAATAATTTTTATCCTGCTAAACTAGTTTTATTTGTCATTGTTTGTGCTTTATTTCTTCAGAGCCCACATTTAATCGCGCCGTGCCAAACTTTAATTAATTCAGAAATTATTATTTGTATGATAAGTCTATAAATGAAAGAAAAGAGAGGGAAGAAAAGAAAAAGATGTTAAAATGGACAAATATTGTGAAACATCCTGGGGAGCAACACCAGTGTTTACCAAAGAAAGCAAGCTGCATGAGAAAAAGAAAAAACCTGTAGTGGTATATACATAAGCATGTAACCGCCTCCGGACAAGGGTGATCACTTTTGTCTTGTGGTTTTGTTACTAGGTTTCGGATCCATCTGTCATGGGTTCTATCCTCCGGATTTGTGCCACCACAATGGTGACTTTGACTGAATTAAGAAAAACCCAACCTTTATTCCCTGATCTGTCGTGGCGCCATCTACTGGCAAGAAAAGCAACCAAACTCGTCAGACCCTCTTGATGCAACAACCAAAGTCGTCAGACTCACTTGACGCAACAGCAACAACTCCCACGCTTTCCATAACAAATATCTCGTTCGTTCACCTATCAACCGACTCATTGGTGGGGGAGTACTGTAGCTGTATCTATCTAAGCCAGTAGCAGTTTTCGGGCAAGGTTAATCACTTTTTTCCAGTGGTTTTCTCGGCTTCGGACCCACAGGTCGCTGGTTTGTCCTCCGGATATACACCACTACAGATTATGAGGGCTGTAATTTCTGTGCTGATACGCCCCTGAATAGTTCGTATCATTGGATCCCTTAGATTCAAGCAAATGTTCAATAAAGGATCATGTATACATGTATATAATTCTTTCCCTTCGAAAATGCCACTGAACTTTGTGACGGGTTCTATCCTCGGAATTTCAACTAATCCTCTTGAAGAAACTATTCTTTAATTGAGATTTTATTTAAAAAACCACACTCCGTAGTAGAGATGACTTGATTTTATGTTTATGTAAAAACTATTTAAACCCTGGCATTGGGGTGTATGAGATTAATCATGAAATATCGGAATAGTAGAAACGGATTTTCGACTAAGGAAGTCGTATAGTCTAAAAATAATATTCATCTTTGTATATACCCGGAGTTGTGGAAGGAAATAGAAGTGGATTTGTGTACCAAGCTATCGTTGTTCGAGAAGGACTTGTATAAGGAACTACGACCAAAGATAAGTCATTTTGACTAATCTCGTAAGTTAGATTAAGCCTTTGGATTTGAAATTGCTTTCAAAGCCAAGGAATAAGTATTAAATCATTCATAAAGTGTTAGATCTAAAATAAAAGTAACTATTTTTAAAATCAGGTCTGCATCTTGTTCGAGCCCTCTTGCCACTTCAGCCTCCGGATTGCGACCACTTTAAAAATACTAATACTATACAATATTGTTATACAATTATTGTTATTATTTGCTTTATTGTCCTTGAATATAGATAGGAAAACTTTTTGTGACCACCATCTGCTACGAAAGACCCCTTCCTCTTACATTGGTTTTCTCCGCTTAGTATTTTTGATACGAATAAGACTCATGATACATAATAGTGTTGGTACCTTGTACACTTCCGCTATTGTCGCTTGTCGCGCCCCCTACAACTTATCACTTCTACGAGATCCATCATACTGAGGGAACGTACTATCCCAGTCGTCCAATCGTAGAAAGTGTTCCTTTCCATATTAAGTGCCTCTTTGTCTAATTTTACTTTATTCTAAAACTCATTGATAAATTGTTATTACTACTTATATATATACCTATGTTAATCATAATAAATCTTTGTTTGTAATGGATTAAAGTTTTATTTCCCTCTCTTGAGTACTGTCGGCATCCCACCGCATTTAGGCCTACCACCCCCTATTTCCAAATAGTATTTATCATTTGAAAAACCAAGCTGGTATGCATCTATTACAGGGGTGTCAAACTCGCGAGCAGCATGTGACCCCTTCTATCGTTTTTGTTGCACGGCCAATATATTAGCTCGTAATAATATGTAATCATTGAGAAAAGCAACTGAAAAATGAAGATTAAACGTATTTTCCGTCGTGCAACGTGAACAAATCCAGTTTAGAGCAGCGGTCGTCAAACTTTTTGACCTCACGGACCAGTAAATCCATAATTTAAATCCCGCGGACCACTAATAGGATTTTTTAAGAGTTAAATATATTTATACAAGAAATCATCTAAGTACACATAAAATGTACCTAGTTAATAAAATGAAACAATTAATTGTAACCAAATTATGAAAGCTTTATCAATAAATCATAATAAAATTTTAAAAAATAAACAAAAACTGTAAAAATAAAACATTTGAAAAATGGTTTATCAAACTTTTAGCATTATACATTCCTAGTGTGATGGCTGTTCCTGCTTACTTGAAATATGGTTATGGATATTTGAGTCCTATATTTTCACTGCAAGATGGAGAATTGTATTTATTTTAAGCTGAGATCGGTACGGTGTTTTGATGGTAGGGACAGATGACAAGATCTTTTCTCATAAACAAGTTGTGGAGAATTGAATCAGAATTTTCGTTGTCTATTCACTAAGAAAAGGCAGCGATGCACGTTAAATCTGTCGAGAGCTGAAACGTCCTCCCGTTGGTGTGGTGTGATAGTTAGGAGAGGGGGTGCCAGCTCAGGTGTCGTCCACGTCACCTGACCATCGTTCAAAATTACGTGGTCCGTTTTCAAAAGCCCTTGTGTAGCTAAACAGTGCGACGTTAAGATTCAATCAGTCAATCAATCACTAAGAAAGGGCATTCACTTTTTATGGAAAGCCAAAACTGAGATCTTGATAAGGACATCATGATCTCATAACGTGATGAATAAGTATACTCCACATTTTCAAGGGGACCAACGAAATTTTGTCAGGTACAACCACTTTGGCGACCGCTGGTTACTGTATCGTATCAAAAACTCGCAGAAAAAATTTCAAACCTTACAACTGAATATGAAACAAGATTTAGAGACTTTAATTCTTCGGAAGACAAAATTTGCTTGGTTTCTTTGATTTTGTCATTAAATATAGACTCAGTATCCTGGAGGTGATCGAGATTCAGTGCTACTCAAATTTGAAGGTAAAATTCATTGAAGTGGGTGTGCCTGAATTTTACAAATACAGTCGGACCTCTATTTAACGAAGTCGCTAAATCCCTGAAAAAAGTTCATTATATGGAAAATTCGTTATATAGAGGTTCATCATTTAATATGCTTTATAAACCACGTAAAACAAATTTTATATTCATAAACACTATATATTAAAAAAGTAATTATTCACACCTTTTTTAAAATTAATATAAGTTTATTTTATATATTTTACCCATCAAAAAGAAAAAGAAAAACTGCAAGGAAAGCAAGAAAAAAGAATATCGAAGAATTCACTGTTTTTTCAATATTAAGAAAAGAATTTTATACTAAAATAAATGAATTTTAAGGACATTTTATAATTTAAAGTATACAAGAAGTAACATTAAACATACATTATTTTATAATTAGAACACGGGGACACGGGACAACTCCACTGAGGGTGAAAGAGGATATTGAAGATGTTTCTAGTGAACTGGGCAATGGGGGTTAAAGGTTGCGCTTCTTGAATGAAACGTCCAGAATTATGTTGCTCTCGCCGAGTTAGGATCTTATAAAACTGGTTCAAGATTTATGACCACCATAAAATGTGTTAAAGAGAGAATAATTTGAAATTTTTTCAGAAACGCTTTTAAAAATAGGAGAACAAATATTGAATCACAAAAGAAAAAGTTCGTTACATAGAAAATTTACTTCGCTATAGAAAGGTTATTTTACGAAGAAAATCGTGAAATGTTCAAAGTTCCAGGAAAAAATTCGCTATATAGAAAAATTCGCAATATAGAGGTTCGTTAAATGGAGGTTCGACTGTATTTACCAGCCGCGTTTGAAAATACTCGAAACTTCGCATATGAAATTACTTCAATGTTTGGAAGTATTTATTGGAACGAGCATTTATTTCCTATTCTGAAAAGAAATGTCTCCTGTTAGAAATAGTAATAATGCCACTCACATTGGGTCAGTTTTGAAAGTAATCATTGCGAATAAAATTTCTCCTGAAAGAGGAAAGGTAGTAGAACAAAAAAGCTGTCAAGTGTCAGGGCGCAAAGATTTAATTTTGGGTGTTCTTTTATACGTGTTTATTATAATGTGTTATTAAAAATAAACCTTCTTTAATTTTGATATTTTTGTGGTTAATTATTAGGTTAAACCTTGTTTACTTGGCCCAAGTCAGCCTTTGCGTTTGACACCCTTGATCTACTAGAATGCATTGATTTACTTCCAATATTATCGAACTCATGCAGTGCGCCAGTCACTGTAAGTACCCGTATACGTGTCAAAACGTGCTGAGTTGCGGAAATCGTGTAATATTTGTGTTTCTATTGTGTATCTACCTCAACCCACCTCTTAATCCGCTACCACCGTCCTGAAGATCTTCAGTATCCACTGATGTGCAATACTGTCCATTTGGGGAATCTATGTTCTATCATAAGAGAAGGGTCATTAGTTATATCTTTAGATATATTAATGAGTGTATGAATATGACTATAAATACCTTAAATAATAATAATGATGATGACAAACTAATCATTCACTCACCTGTTTATTCCTGATAAAACCTGCATTTAGTCAGAAAGAGAAACATACCAGATAACAAGTAATATAAAAAAAAAATTAAGTCAACTCCTATTTAGATCAACAAAGAAAAATTTTATTTTAGCTACTTTTTATTAAATAGTTACTATTAATATAAATATGTATATACATAGGAGATAATCACAACATTAAGTGGTAATTAATTTTTATTAATTATCATTAAAGTATCATATTGTCATCCAAAACAATTGTGTATATAAATTTCAGTTCAATTGAATATTTAAACACGTGAGAAAAAAACCTTTTCAAGTTTTGACACAAGTCGCCAAAAAGGTCGCTAAGTCGCCAAAAATGATGTCAACGTGGTTGTATTTGTAATTCTTTAAATAATTAGTTTTAATCAATTAAAATTTTTATTAATTATTATTATATTATTGTATTGTCATCCAATATAAATTTCAGTTCAACTGAATACTTTAACACGTGAGAAAAAAACCTTTTCAAGTTTTGATACAAGTCACCAAAAGGGTCGCTAAGTCACCAAAAATGATGCCAACATGGTTGTATTTGTAATTCTTTAAATAATTAGTTTTAATCCATTAATTTTTATTAATTATTATTATATTATTGTATTGTCATCCAAAATAATCCTGTAAATAAAATTTCAGCTCAATGGAGCGCTTTAAAATGTATTTTAATAACGACTGAAAATTCCACCAAGATAAATAAATAAATAAATATATAGAGATTGTGAGCTAATAGTTGGAATTGAAAAATACAGTGAAAATCGCTCAACACAGAACTGAGGGGATTGAAATATTTTTTCGTGTTAAGGGATATTGCAAAAAAAACCCATATATTCAACAAAATTAAATTAAGAATACATTTTATTTATAAAGGTGGTATAAAACATTTCCATAATTTGCTCTCCTTTTTTAGTTATTTTTGATAATTTAGAGTTAGCAATATCAAAATATGTACAGGTTTCCGTTTTCGTCTTCTCTTTTTGATCAACGGCCTTAAAAAGCTCCATCTTCATTTTAAGCGAATAAGCAGTTTGTTTTCCCTCTGAGCTCTTTACCATTGTGCTCATAAAAAAAATTTAAACAGAAAAAAAGAAGAAACATTTGTGAACCACACTTATTCATTTTCATCCACACTGAGATGTACTCGTCACAGAAATCAACTAATGAGAGATTAGATATTTTTGTGGGGCATTTGTAGGGGTGGAGGGGGTGAAAGTAAATAAGATTAAAAAACTGGCTTGTGTCACAAGCTATTCCGAGGGTATTTCTAAGACAAGTTAGCCTCTTTTCTACGAAACATGTGAGACCACCTCTCTTTCATTTTATGTCCCTCTTAAATCTCACCTACACGGCTGGTGTTTTCCGCATTTTGTTCACTCCCAGAAGATAAGTCTTTTCGTGTTAAGCGATTTTCGTTTCATGTTTGGTGGGAAAAATGCATGAAAATGCTTGGTAGTTTGTCGGGATCGCTGTATTATTTCGTGTTAACCAATATTTCGTCTTAAGCGTTCTCACAATAACGCATTCAATTGTATAATATATTTTTCTTATCCAACATACCTCGATCAAGCTTCTTGTTTTTAAAATTCGCCTTATATTATTTTAATAAAAATATAATCCATTTTGATTTTATTAGAAAAAATGAAGGGATGTCAGGGTTAAAACTACGTATATACAAGTATTTGTACAATAATTTTCATACGATGCTTTTTTAAAATGGCTAAAGTATATTCAAGAGCAATATTTGTTAAAAATGTTGCGAAATTTAAGAGTTCATATTATTTGAAATCCATCCGTACATTTCATACTAACAGTTTTCAAATCACCTATCAATTGCAAATGTTGTTTTTTTTCAATTTTTTTATGTTATAGGTAATTTAATTTTATATTGTATTTTTAAACTGTTACTACGTAACCGTACGACATTTTGTTTTCCCCTTTCTGGTATTTAACATCTGCCTCCACCTATAAAACGTATTCTATATTGAAGTTTGATCTCTGGACAACGTGTGTTACCGTTAAAACGTAAATCGTTATGGATGTTACCATTAATAAATAGCAAGGTATTCCATGAATTACCTAATCATTTCAGTTAAAATACATAAAGTTATTGTATTTTACTATATAGCTTGTGTGTGTGTTTTTTATATAATAAATATTTCCTAATCCATAAAGTATTAAGAAAAAGCATCCGAAAACTGTTTGAACCAGTTATGATTGGTTTTGTATTTATAAGTTTTTGTATGGATATAAGATCTTGTATTTAAAAGAAGGACTAAATGAAAATTGTAGGACTATTCGTAAAAATTTATAAATAACTATTGTTCTCTCTTTCCTCTTTATGCAGTGAAAATAGTTTAACACGAAACTGAGGGGACTGAAATATTTTTTTCTGTTACAGAATTTTGCAGATAAAAAAACAATATATTCAACAAAATTAAGTCTATTAGAACACAGTTTATTCTATCTCTCACTCTCTCTCACACACACACAGATATATATATATATATGCATTCATTTAATTAAAATCAATGGAAAAAAATCACAAAAAAAATGATATTTTATGCAAAATTTTAAAGTTTTTTGAAAAAGAAAACATTTATTGAGTTTTTGGAAAATAATCTGATATTTTTCTTTGCATTGTCTTTCTAAGCATCAAATTGTCAACAAATTGTTCCATGGCATCCATTTTATTATTCATTTCAATATTGGAACGTGCCGTCTAAATTAACTGCGCATACTTTTCATGACGTTCATTTTGGATGATGTGGGAACAGAAGCTGCATTAGTCATTTCACTTTCATCGTCGGAATTTGCATCAATGAAGTTTTTTAAACTTTTAACAAACTGCAAAATGTTTTTGTCTGCCATAATTGCGACTGTACACACATTATCATCATTTGCTGCAACAAAGTCATCTGATAATAAAGAAGGACACAGTCTAATAATACAGAAACTTTCTCAAACATCTCATAACGTGCTCATTCCCAGAAGCGAAATTTTTTCGTGTTAAGCGATTTTTGTTTTGTTTTAAAAGTAAAAATTGCATAAAAAATACATAGTAGTTGTTTTATTTCATGTTAACAGATATTTCGTGTTTAGCATTTTCGTGTTAAGCGTATTTCACTGCATTCTGTTGTTTTGTATTAATGTTTATGAACAATATTATATATTCTGTTTTTCTTTATTATTTATCAATTAACCTTCCCTTAATATGAAATGTATTTTTTTAAAACTTTTTTAACCATTTATCATCAGTTTGTTTGTGAAACAACGAAATTGTTTTAAGGCTGTCTTCGCGTAACTTTAAAGAATAGGTTTCACATTTAGAATATTTTTTTTAGATAAAAAAAAATAATCCACCATTCATATGATATTCTGTGATTTCGCTATCCTATACAAAAGGGAGCAATATATTTTATCATACTACTCATTTTTTTTCCCTATACCATAATCCTAAATTAGCTCTCTCTTTACATGTTAAAATAAAAAATTACATATTTATTTATGTGGAGCATTTTGAAATTTTAAACACGCCATATAACAAACAGAAGTCTGAGTTACAACGTTGCAAATTTTCATGAAAACTGAGACAGCTTTTCTATCTGAAAATGTACTTCGGCTTTCGCACGTTTGGAGAAGACAACTTTAATGTATAAAATGGTCATCTTTCTCTTCATAAGTTACACCAGCCATTACAAGTCCTTTTCTCAACGTATTTCATGACATTTCAAGGTTTTATGTTATATATTTTCAAGTTATTGTTATCTAACTCCCAACATTAAGCTTTCGATTGATTTGAAATACAGGACTGGAAGTTCAAGAACAGAAGTATATTTACCCTTTATGCTCTTGTAGCCTCATCCGAGTCGATTTCCTCCAACCCTTTTTAGAGAATCCCTCTTCAGCTAAAGAAACATGTTTGCCAAATTCTAAGTCTGTAGATCCAACAGTTCAAAAACAGGAATGATCTTTCATCTAAAACACCCCTTTGACCCCCGTTTGAATTCGATCTCCACAAAATCCTTTCTTAGAGGATGATTTCTACTCAACAAAACGAAACATGTTTGCCAAACTTCTTTAAAGGAAATTTTTGTCAACAACGCCCTGCAGTACCCTTGAGAATAAATTTCCGGAAACCCGTTCTTATCCGATTTTTACTCAACAAAAGGATCATGCCTGCTAAATTTCAGATCTGTAGGTCTAATAGTTCCCGAGATTTCGTGACGAGTGAGAGAGTCTATTTTTTCTTATATATATTAGTTTATAGAATACCTAATTATCTGATGGAATAACTGCTGATAAAGTGTAAAAGTATTAATCTATTACACACTTTATAATCAACTTAGTTATTTCATGAAATATCTATATCTAGATATCCAGTGAAATAACTTTATTACCCACTTAAACGGTAACACACGGCGAGAAAGCTTGGCCTAACCAACACCAAAGATAAAGACAATTCCTTTTCCACGAATTCTTTCGTGATTATACGAAATTTCTTAACCATGACCGGCATAGCGTGCACCGGGGATGTAAAGGGATTGGGTAAACATTGGAGTGAAAAAGAGTTTCCATCACAGTATTCATCCGGCGTCAATAAAACCTTCTCGTTTAGCGAGGGCCCTATTTTATGAGGGAATAAAAGAGGTAATTTTATCCTGAGTGCCCCATCAGCTTTTCCATCAAGAGTATTGATTACTTCTTATAAAAGTAAGCATAACCGCGATTAAGTATCTAAATATTTACTGCACGGTTATTAGGGCAGTAAATATTGGAGCGAAGCGCATGTCCGAAAACTAATTGCATCTTTTGCTTGCACTGTCAATTGAAACGGCCCTTTATATCATTGTAAGAACAGTTGGTTTCCAACAAAGGAAATAAAATCCAGAAGCGGTAAAACTTTTTAAAAATTTTAAACTATTTCAATATGTTTTAATGCAACAAATACAGGGAAAATCGCTTAACACGAAACTGAGGGGATTAAAACATTTTTTCGTGTTAAAAGAATTTCGTGTTAAAAGATATTGCAAAGTAAAACATATATTCAACAAAGTTAAGTTGATTAGAGTACATTTTATTTACTTAGATGAGTATATATGCATGTATTTAATAAAAATCAACGAAACAAAAACATTCAAACAATTTAATGAAATTTAATGCAACATGCTCAAGTTTTTT
Organism: Trichonephila inaurata madagascariensis; assembly: GCA_019973955.1. Lineage (NCBI taxonomy): Eukaryota > Metazoa > Arthropoda > Arachnida > Araneae > Nephilidae > Trichonephila > Trichonephila inaurata. The sequence goes on from BMAV01011016.1 coordinate 44,081, forward strand.
GAAAAACAAAACATTTTTTGAACTTTTGGAAAATAATCAGATACTTTTCTTTATATTGTTTTTTTAGCATCATATTGTCAACAAATTGTTATATGTCGTCCTTTTCTTTAATTAATTCACCAATGGAATGTGCATCTAAATAACTGCGCATACTTTTCTTGATGTTCCTCATTTCGGATGACGTGGCAACAGGAGCTGCACTATTCATTTCCTTTTCGTCGTCGGTATCTATACGAAGATATTTTTTTTAGCTTTGAACAAACTCCAAAATGTTTTTGTCTGCCATAATTGAGGCTGTACACACATTATCAACGTCTACTGCAATAAATTCTTGCTCAATCCCATCCGGTCGGTGTTTTCCGTATTTGGCTCATTCGCACAAAGGAAATCTTTTCGTGTTAAGCGATTTTCGTTTTGTGTTAAGATAAAAAAAAATGGATGGAAACACATAGTAGTTTGTCGGGACCTTTGTATTATTATGTCTTAAGAGTTTCCGTGTTAAAAGTATTTCACTGTATATATTAAAAATTCAAGTGATATTTTTTTTTTGAATGAGCTAAATTCATGAGACGTCATTTAGTTACATGAAAACAACAATCCCGTGTTTTCAGCCAATCAGGTGGTCGTAGTAGCCGAGTGGTCAAGGTATTGGATTGTGGCTGGCCTTGTCACAAGTCTGAGCCCAGTACCACTAACCCGCCAAGACCCGTTGTGTAGGGGAGCGATGCACGTTAAATCAGTCGAGAGCTCAAACGTCCTCCCGTTGGTGTAGTGTGGTAGTTAGGAGAGGGGGGTGCAAGCTCAGGTGTCGTCCACGTTACTTGACCATGGTTCAAAATTACGTAGTTCGTCGCCAAAATCCCTTGTGTAGATAAAAACAGTGTGACGTTAATATTCATTCACTCACTAACATTCATCCAATCAGTTCATAAATCAACGTGACGGCAAAATCGCATGATAAATATGATTGTGTGTTTCCAGCCAATCAGTTCAAGCGCTACACTGTTGTCAACTGTTACTTTTTACAGAAACCTTCTTTAAAAAATACGTATTTGTCAACAATAACAAAGCACAAAAGTAAAATACACTTGAATTAAAAGTGTACGTATAAAATAACATTTTTTTAAAAAATTTTGAAATCTTTCGGATGCATTATTTATTTATTTTTACTTCATAATACTTGAACACCTCTACCCACACAATTATACAATTAGAAATTTTATGTAAATTTTACAAACAGAACTAGTACCAGTTAGTTTAATGTCAGTTTTGAATTCAAAGTAGAATACGTGATTGTCTTTATCACATGTGACCGTTTGCTTAGTTACACAGAAATTGACACTGAAATTGGAGCTAAAAATAATAGTCTTGTTTTTCGTAAAAAAGAAAAAATATAATAAATGAAAACACAAAAAAGATTTTTGGAACGAACATTATTCACTCCTTTTGAAGCAATTTCTGTGACAACAGAGTAATAGAATTCAAAATAGAATTTGTGTTTTATACTTACATATGTCTTTCTTGCCAGATTTTTTTGTTCACATGTTTAAAGTAACACCATACACACACACGCATGTCATGTATATTGTTACGTAGATCCGGTGTTCGAGGATTTTATGCAAATCAGTCGCAAAGAACAAGACAGTTTTTTAAGAGCGATGAGAATTTATTGTCGAAAATTTAATCCTTGAAATACAGGATTCAGTAGCAATATTCGCAGAATAAATCTCAGAAGGTCTTCACACCTTCAACAGCACTCAGACACAATTATCGGTGTCTAAAATACACGCATATAAAAGATTATTCACACAAGCAAACGCTCGTTTAACACACACAGCCGAAGTAATCATCAATCGCTTCAACAGTCAAAGCAATACTAACGGATCGCTAGTCAAAACCAGACTGACTGACTTTCGGCGAGCATCTCTCTATTTATATTCCTCCCGGATAATTCGAGAACAATCCGCTTGCTTCATAGGTCTTGAAATTAGTGTATTTCTCCATTATTTTCTAGAAGAATCCAGAGGGTCCCGAACTCACCAACATGATCGCCAAGTCGCCAAGATTTCGCCAAGTTCCCATTGATTCGCCAATATAACGTAAGGGACGACTTTGCTTGTGAATATTACAATTTCAACACAAAATAATTATAACATAGAGTAATATAAATGCTTTACACATCCAAATACAAATTATTTACACTACTTTACAAAAAATTCGTAACAATATATTCCTTCAATTTCTTATTTCTTTATTATTTCTTCAGTTTATTTTTTATTGGGATTTACAGAAAGAAATAGTTGAGGATACACAAAAGGAGAATTTCAAGTTAATTGGTAATGTGGTCCAGTTATCAAAATTAAACAAAATTCTCATTCGAACATTTTAGGCAAGAAATTTTGTATTAATGTATAGTAATCGGACTTTACCCCATTCAGAACTTTCTATCATTCTATCATCCACCTGTTTAAAAAGAAGGTATAATAGTTAATATAAAATTCTTTAAGAAAATTCCTTTGTCAGAGAACTAATATTTCTCTGCTCTCTCTTTCTTAGTTATGTTTTTTTTCAGCGACTTAAATTGCACAAAATTTTCTCTTCACAACTTGAAATTGTTTTGTTTCATTCGAATCTTTTGGGGAAAAGAGTTCTAAAACTTTTCTGTGAACTTTTAAAAACAAAACTTTTAAGGAAAATAAAAATCACTACGAACATTTTAAACAACGCAAGTTTTTATTGATGCGTAGTAATTGGACCTTCCCAAACACAGAGCTACACATCATTCAACTGTTTAAAAAGAAAAGTTCTCAGTTCATAGGAAATTCTTTGCAAAAAAAATCGCTTTATTAGAACTCTAATACTCCTTTATTCTCTCTTCTTTTTTTTTATTATGTTCTTTTTTTGCTTAGCATTGGCTTGAATTCCAAAAAATTTTACATTCTCTGCTAAAAAGTTTCTTTTTATTTGAATCTATTAAGACACAAAGTCTAAAGCTTTCCTATGAACTTTTAAAAGCATTTTGGGCCAAAATAATCGAAGAAATAAAATTTTTTATCTAGATCAGGGGTCCTCAACCTTTTTTCTGCCGGACCACAAACATATAACAACTATTCCACGTGGGCCGCAATATGAGGATTAATCGGGAGGAGGGGAGGCTATAGGACAAAGAACATTTGAAGTGTGGAAAATTGATCAAAATATTACAACTCTCTTATTTTTGGATTTTAAATTTTTAAACTATATTAAACTCCCTATTAAACACTCACAAAAAAATCGGTTTTATGCATTTTTTACCGAGTTATAGCGTAGTTTCGATTTCCTATCCTCTATGACCCCAAGCTTTTTGTTAACATTCTACTGCCATGTACTTTGATAATAAGATTTTTTCTTTCGGCCAAGACGCGTTTATTTTTTATTTCAAACACTTATTCATCAAGTGCAAGATAGCAGCAAAAAGTTTTTACTGAGTTCCAGACTGAAATTAGAATTATTTGTTTGAAATCATTTCAGACTTGCTTGTGCATTTTTGTTTCAAATTTATTCAAAAAGTTTTTTTTTTTTTTTTTACTAAAACAAATAATTTTTTTAGAACCAAAGTTCATCTTAGATTTTAAGGGTTGATAAAAGTAATAAGTAAGGATCTTATAACAGCCAAATTTAGAAAAGCTAAGAGTTATACTAAAAAGAAAAAGAGATTATCTGAGAAAATAATTGAATTTCCCTGTGCAAAGGGTCATGACCGGGCCACTCAGAAAATCCCGGTGGGCCGCAGGTTGAGTATCGCTGATCTAGATCAATTAAATTTATGTTGCCCAAATGAAAAGTGGACACGTGAAATTTTGCCAGAAGGACTGCAACTATAGCAACGCCACCAAATAGGTCTATAAAGGGAGATAGGAGGTGTACAATATGAAACCTGTTCATAATAAAAAGTAGTCACGCTATTCATGAATGCGTCCATATTGAAACAATGCGTGGTAGTATGGTTTCAGATTGTGGAAGGAGAACCGGATTCCGGTATCTATCAGTGAATGGGACTGCCTATGGCGAGCACTGCTAAGTTCAAACAATTGGTGCACAAATTTTAGTAAAGGGCGAAAACAGATTGTGACGGCTCACGCGTCCTTTCTCTAACATAACCTCTGTGTTCTTTGACGGCCAAGATTAATGGCAAATCTTTTCCAACCCAAATCCAAGAAGTGAAACGAAGGTGTAGATGCAAATAAGATAGCCTTTAAAAGGACAGAAGTTTTAGTAAACGCGATGGCAATTTAGAGAAAGCTCTGATTGTAAAAGGTAGAAGTGTAATTTGACGGCCTACCCAAGAATCACGGAAATCTCGCCATTACTACAAGGTGCATACTATTGCACACGAGTCTTACAGCCGATCTGAAGGTGCTTGAATCGTTGCTTGGAATTCAAGGTAGGAAGATTATTTTCCGAATTCGAAATATTATTAGGATTGAGAGTAGGCGGATAATATAATTATTTAGATAAGTGATCCAAGTGCGCGATCTGTGTTAACTACGGCTACGTGTTTTGGTTTATTCTCACTTAATATAAGTTTGTTCAATATATAAGTAATTTAAGTTAAACTCTTAATAAAAGTCATATTAAGAATTCTAAAATGTCTCATCATTTCGAGAATCCCACACCTCTAACTTACGCTGAAACCCCACGATATGGTCGACAAAGATCGATCATATCACAAGATATCAGATCTCCAATGACAATTCTGGCCCAAACGTCTCCCGTGAAACCCATACAAAAAAATTCCGTTGAAAAGTGGTAGAGCAACCGACGTACAGTCAGGATTAGTCTCCTTGAAACCTTTCACTCCTTTTCCTCTTAAGAGAGCATTGCGTTTCCATTCGGACGATGAAGTGAACGAAACTATGCAGGACTTCCTCGAGAATCAACTACGATCTTTCTACAGAGAAGGCATCGACCTACTGCCGAAACAATGAAATATGTGTGTTACAATTCCCAGGGCGATCTATTTGGATTTCACAATAAAGATATTCCTTTTATTCAACTTGCCTACTTTTCATTTGGACAACCTTTATACCTTTCTTTAGAAAAATCCAAAGCATTCCAAAATTTTCTTCAGTCGAAATAAATATCTAGTATTAGGTACTAGTAGTATATTTGTGTATTAGGAAAGAAAAAGACAAAAATGTTCGCATTTGATTAAATTGAGAAATTTTCTACCATCAACTAGTGATGCATGTTTCTAAGAATATTAGTTTCATGCGAGTCTTCTTAAAGGGAGTTAGAGAAACCTGTCTCTATACTGACAATGTTAAATTGGTTTTTTCGATAATCATTTTCTCAAAATCTGTTATATGTACATGCTTGAAATTTTTCATATAATTAAAGTACACCATTCTCATTATACTTAAATGAACTTTTAGCTGGTTTTGAATTTTTCATAATTTATAAAATATTTTATCAAACATAGTGAAATTCGACCTACTTTTCACATAAAAAATTTGTAAAAAATAAATTTTTGAGTTTCTTACAAAAAGCTCATTTTGGTATACATTAGCCATCATTATAAATATGTCATAAAAAATTTATATGCCTGTGAACAGTAGTTTCTCAGAAAAGATACATCGAATATCAAAATTTACATTTTGAGATAAATTGATTTTAATATATACAGTGAGGCTTCTTTCTAATCGTCTAAGAAATAAAAAAAAATAAAAGGCTCAATTTACAATAAAAGATAAATATTTTGGTTTATATCAGAGGTTCAACTTTTAAGCAAAAACGAAGAACTTTGTTCACATTTTTCGCCATTCAAATGGGCGTGGCCCAGTTTCAACGATTATTTAAAAACAGGTTTTAAGGGCTGCTAATTACCCTAGAGGTTAAAGTCAGGTATTTTTAGAAAAGTTAAAATCAACTCAATTTGAAAATGTAAAAATTTCAAATTGGCAAAAAAATAAGATCTTAGCTTTCCGACATCTCTTAAAAAACATTTTTACACACATGGGAAGTAATGAAAACATGAAAAGTAATATCAGCTTGTAATATCTTCTTCAGACATTGTGATGTTACAATTCTTTGTTTAAACTTTATGAAAAATTTCGGTTAATCTTAATCACGACTTCCTATTACACTAATATTTTTTCGTTCTATTATGTATATGTTTATATTTTATGTGTTAAACACCATTTCTCAAAAACTTTTTTTTCCAATGGGATGCATTTTAGCAACTTAGCCTTTGCAGACACGGCAAGTCACCAAATCTAAAAGCTATTTCAAGATGGCACCATCGCTACCAAATTTGGACGCTCGAATTTATTTTACTTCAAGCTCTTGTCGGATGCTAAATATTGCCGTGATTTATTTTTGCCGAGAGTACCAGAGCCAAACTAATACTCAAGAGATCTCTTACATGCAACTAAATCATATGACACGCGTGCCCTACGACTTTCGTATCCACAACATCTATCGACTCCAACCGGGATCGAACCTGCAATTTTTGCCTCACGAAGCAGGCACGCTACCTCTACACCGCCGGAGATGGAAAGGAAAATGTTCCACATTTCGACACATTCGTTTGAAGACTACTATTTTTGGAAGATCTCGTGCTCAGTGACATTTGCTGTAAGTTTATTGGGCTGAATTCATCTAATATCATAGTCACATGATAGTGACAATCAAGTGTTTCCTCCTATCAATTCATATATTTATGTGATGTTACACAATAAATGCAATCGCGTGTTTCTAGCCAATCAGTTCAGGCGCGCTGATGTTGCCAACGCTTACTACTTGTGGAAACTATTTTAAAAAATACATATTTGTCAACAATAATAGCGTACATATGTAAACAAAATACACTCTATTTAAAAATACACGTATTGCATAAAAAATTTTTGAAAAACCTTTTGAAGGCTTGAACATCGTTACCCAACTACAGCAGTTATCCACAGCAGTATTGATAGTTCTAAGCTAAACTATCGGATCCTTTCTTTTGAACCCTGCTAATTTCAACGATTGCTTATTATAACTCCGTACATTCAGTATGAAAACAATCGTCAACCTCCCCCCCCCCAACTTCTCACTTCACTTGACTTTATTTAACCCGGGAGCGGTCACGCGGGGCACAAAGTCACCCCAGGCTCATGAAAGCTATAATTCTGGGAAAACTATTTATTTGTCACCATGGCCTTGTCAGTATCCTCCTATATGGCAATCTTCATGAGAACTAAAATGTATTTGTCATATATCTCCCTCTTTTTTGGGAGTGTGGCAAACTTTTTTTTTTTTTTCTTTTTTACAATCTAAAGATACTTGGAATGACTGAGTTCCCCAAGTAAACACTTTTGTTCCATACTATTTTCTATGAAGAAGCTACATTTTTCCTCTGTGAACGACTTAGTGGTTTTGATTGCTGTGTTGTACGATTCATTACAGATTGATTCAAAATAAGTGTGACCAATTTTAAAAGCATAATAATTATTTATGGTAAATTTTAATTACTTTATTGCTAATTATTTTCTAAAAATAAAATATTTAAATTAGCAATCTAACTTTTTTTTATTAGTGGGGCAATATATGGCTCTGGAATTAGATCCTGAAACCCGAAAGGAAATTTTAAAGATTTTGAAGCGTATAATTGCTCAAATTCTATTATAAATAAAGCATTTAAAAATCAGAAAAGTCATTTTTTCTTATAGATTGCTATCTAAACTTTGAAAATAAATAAAGTTTGGATAAAAGCACCAGGAATAAAATGTGGACGAAAGGAAGTCCTTGGGGGAAAAGAAAAAAAGAAGAAGCTGTAAAGACTTATCGCTATAGAAAATCCTCTGCCGCAAAGAAACTACAGGTTTTGCAATCAATAATTTGTCGTTAGGTAAAGAAAATTGGCTATGAAAAAGAGAATAAGCCAGTTTGTCATCAAATGTCACCAAAGACACTAGAAAAACGAAGAAAATGTTCTTAGCCTCTTTATTTAATGTTACCCAAAGGTAGATACAAAGCATGGATAACTTTCGATGAAGCACTGTTTCATCTGTCATTTATAACCAAAAGGAAGATACAATATATTTCACGCGAAAAGTGTCGCAAAGAAGCAACTAATTTGCAAAAAGCAAGTTGGCCATCTGATGTTATGTCTTGTTCTCTCAAGGCTTAAGATATCCGACTACGTTCGGAATCGTAATTTTGCAAAAGCGTATAAATGGATCATATTTATGATATTTAGTGTCAATTAGATTAGAATACATGTATAAAATTGTTTTAAGAATGTTATTACAATAAAAAATTATTTAAGTATAATATTTAGACAAAAAATGAACATAGAATGACCCATTTTCAAAACATTCTCCTTTTATGAAAAATGCTCGTATTATAATAATATTTTGCCTGCATATATCTCAGACCCCTGTACAGAGGCTGAATTAGAATTTTTGAAATATACAACTTAGAAGTGGATTTATCCATATATAACTACAATAGAGGAGAAAATTTTTAAGAAAAAAACGCCGATAATTATTTCAGTTGGTATTAACTCTGAAAATAATTTGAATTTTTCAAAAAATCCTAGTTCCGATTCTCTGGAGAAGTCTTTACTTTATAAAAGCACACACACACAAAATATTATTATTATAGAAGCATTTTTTTATAAAAGGAGAATGGTTTTGAAAAAGATTGTTCTAATTTAATTTTTTGCCAAAATAATTTATTTAAATAAGTTTTTTTGTCATAATGTTCTTAAAACCATTTTATACATGTATTCTATCTAAGTGACACTAAATATCATGAAAATTATCCATTTATGAGCTTTTTTTAAAATCTCGGTTCCGAACGTAGTCGGATACCTTGACAAGACCTTTTTTTGTAGAACCAAAGACTAAAATTGATGCTAAATACTATAAGAATAAAGTTTGGAAGCACATGTTTAAAAAAAGTAAAAGTCTTTACCCTCAAGGAAACTTTGTTTTTCACCAAGATTCTACACCAAGTCATACTACAAAATTCATTATAAAAGGGCGGAAAGGTTTTAAAAGTAAACTTTCTTCCTAATGAGAAGTGACTACCACCCTCTCCTGACTGCGTTTCTTGTGATTATTTTTATGCGGATATTTAAAAAAACAATTAACTAGACGTAAAATAAGAACATTTCAAGGGCTTCGAAAACCAATCAAAGAGGAAGTTGGAAAAACACTCCGAAAAATGGACAAAAAAGCTCTTTGGGTTTGGTCTAAACATTTATATAAAGTGTACTATGCTAAAGGAATCCTCATTGTAAATTTCATGTGTTAATAACTGAATTCAATAAAAATTTATGAAACTGAAATCGGCTATATTATTTTTGAATCAACCAGTGTGGTTTATAATTGTGAATGAACAGAATATTAAAAAAAAAAAATGGGCATCTGCAATCTCTATTGGATGAAGTTGATCAAGCAAGGGAAGAACTTGATGAAATAATGGATATTAATCACGATATACCGAAAGTAACTTTGAGGAAAGCAGTAAACAAGAAACGTTTGAGTCAAAAGGTAGATTTTGCAAAAGCTACCTAAAATCTCCATCAAGAAAGATATAAATTTACACGTGTTCCATAAGATACATTGCGCCCTGTCAAAAAGACACCAGCAAGAAAAAATTCAACATGCTATTTGTTGATCATCTAAGGACAACAAAACTTCAATAACTTGAACAAAATATCACAGTTTTGCCTGCAAATATTAATTCTTGTATTGTTAGTGAAAGGTGTCTCTGATTTATATCCTTTAATAAAGTCACTCACATTTGAAACACATTAGTAATGTTTGATTGGAATTTTTTCTCAAATTATCAAAGAAAAATTGAAAAGTTCTTAAAAGTAGGCAAGTATACTTTCTCTTAGTTAAATTATTCACTATAATTATACGGTATCTATCGTATAAATAAAAAATAATTATAAAAAAAGGATTGGGGTGACTCAGTCACCTCGTGCGACCACTAACGTTAGTATCGAGTGTGCGCGACTTTTCCCGGGTTAAATAGCGCTCTGTTGTTGTTACTAATGCCACCTGATTGGCAAAGGCCAGATCAAGGTCCATGAAATTCATCATGGCAAAGGGCTAAGTGACGCCTGTCAATAGCTGTCGCTTTGAGCACCATACAGGAGACACAACGATTTAGCTCGTTTTCACCCCAATTATTGAGAGACAACATCCAAGGGGTGGTCAGAGCCTCCCGCCTCTCTTCCTCTTCCATCAACCTCACGAGAGGAAATGCGGCTCGACGGCTATTTAAAGTACGCCCATGCCACGAAGGCACTATGTATTTACAAACACCCATGTCTTCCCGGAATTCGAACCCAGGCCCAACGGCACAGCAGTCAGTGGCGCTAACCACTATACCGGATTGGCGGTTCCTTTACAGATAGCGTTTTTATTATCATATACCGCTATGAAATTATTTACCCAAAAGGATTAGTAAGAATCACTAAATAGAACCCGTTACATATGATAAAACAAGAAATTCAAATTTCTTTAAATGTTTTGAGCGTCAAAATAAAAGCATTGTTTATATTTTTCTTTCATGACAAACTGAAATAACACACACAAAAAAATTTCTATCAAAGCTGAAACTTATATCTGAAATTATATTAATCCTGAAGGCTCATCTAACTTGTGGGTTAGTAACCATGAACCCCGTTTATCATGTGTTAAAGGGTCAGACTGCAATTTTCAAATAATTTCAAACAATCCTTAGCATCTGTATTAATCTGAATTCCCAGTATGAGAAATTCCAAACGATTTGCAGCAATCTTAGTAACTATCATCTTAACACACTGTGATATGGTCGTTCTATGGTGACCATATCTTTGATTGTCAGCGTGAATTAGAGATGTGGGATTCTCGAAATGAATTGACATTTTAAAATTCTTAATATGACTTTATTAAGAATATAACTTAAACTTCTAATAAATTAGATAAACTTATATTAACTGAGAATAAACCAAACACACAGCTGTTGTTAAACCTGATCGCGTAACTTGGATCACTTATCTAAATAATTATATTATCCGCCTACTTTCAATTCTGATAATATTACAAGTCCTAATATCAAATAATCAGTCCTACCTTGATTCAAGCTAAGGTTCAATCACTGTTCCGAGACTTTTAGGCGCGCGTGCAATGGTATGCACCTTGTAGTAATGGCTAGAAATCTTGGTAACTTTACTAGTGGCTGTCAATTCACGCTTGTATCTCTTCAAACATAACTTTCCCCTAAATTGCCATTCTGCTTACTGAAACTTTTGTTCTTTTAAAAGCTATCTTATTTGCATTTCACTTCTTGGATTTGAGTTGGAAAAGATTTGCCATTAATCTTGGCCGTCAAAGAACCCAGAGGTTATGTTACAGAAGAGACGCGCGAGCCCGTCACAACATGTTGTGATAATTCTGAAAATTTATGAATTCGAATTCCTGCTTGAGAAAATGTTCTCAATTTCGATAACTTAAAGGAAATATCGATTACACTTTACTCTCGAGCTATTAATTAGAATATTTTTGAGTGCTGCAGTTAAAACCAAAAACTTAATTATTCCATTTTTCAGCAACAAAATGTTTTCAGCTTATAGATCTTTTTACTGTTAAAAAAACGGAGAATATTTAAAAATCGTTTGAGAATAAATTTGTGGTTAACCTTTTACCAACGAGGGACAAAAACATATTTTAATATTTGTGGCTGTCACTTTATATCTTATTTCGTTAATAGTGTATTTGTTGAAAAAAAATGGCATTAGAAGTTTTAAAATTTCTTTCGTAAAAAACTGAAACATGTTAAACGTAACGAATGAAGTCAAAAATGTCTTTGATATTTCTTCTTTACCTCATGAAAGAAATTTCGCTGACTGTTCGAATTCTTTTAGAATCTTCTTTAATACCAGCGCGGCGGCCGGCATTGAGTGTCTATTATTTTTTTTTAACTTTCGTAATTAATGAAATCCTTTATTTTTCTTTCTTTCTTTTTTTTTTTATTTATTTGTTTAAGCCATTTTTTTGCCACGGATCTTAAGAAAATCTTTCAGTTCGCTTGAATAACTCGTGAATTAAAAGGCTTTGAAAGCGACAGAGAATGCTGAAGTCTTAAGCTTCCTTGGTATCTTTTATTCCAATTTAATACTTTTTTAATATACTTTGCAACATTTGAAGGACATTAAATATTTCTTTTAAAAAAAAATGAATGCTTAATTAATTATTCTTATTCGAGATCTTCAATTTATTAGTTTTTTCTCACATAAACTTCTATTTAAAAAAATGGAGTACTTTATGAATATACATTTATTTTACTTTGATATTTCAGATATTTTGTGGATAGGAATAATATCATTTAAAAATTTATCCAACGCTTTTTTATGATTATATGCGAAAGGAAAAAAATTAATTTTGTATCGGGGAGAAGTTATGTGTTTAAAGTTCTCTCATATTGTAGGACATTTTGATGAGTATAGAATTTTATAATAATCTAGACCTGTCACAACACCAAATCAGGAGATAATTGATTAAATAAACTAATTAGGGAAAAGTTGGAAACTTTCTTGTCTAATCTTGTACTTATAAAATCCAGGCACAGTTTCAAATTTAATAACTGGGTAAAGATGTTCAAAAGATTTTAAAATCACTAAATTGCTCCCCAATGAAAAAATTGTATTAGAACACGTATTTCGATCAAGAACATTGATTCAGTTTTTGTGTTGTTTGCAACTACACAGTACAACAATACATTACTGTAACGTAATTTTTTTAATTAGATGTTACTGCTTTCTTAAAGGAAAAAAGAAAAGCACTAAAAAGTATGTGTAAGAAGCAGAGGTAGTCTTAGGAGAGATTACTGAGAAATCTTTAAAAGAATAAGTCATGTGTTTAGAGTCAGAAAGAAGTGTTCAAAATCTTAGGGGTCCACGATCTCAGGCTGATACATAAAGGGGTTCTGCGGCGATCGGAAGTTTAACAACCGCTGGAATACGTTATAGAAATTTTTTGTAGTAAGAACATTTTTGTTTTACTTGCAAAAAAAGTTATCCTCATGGTGGATCCCGACTCAGAATAATGTTGAGCTTATAAAATATTAAAAAAATGAAGTATTTTGGTAAAATACGTATCATCCTCACCTAATGAATATTACCAGGTATGTAAGAAAAATCATTGCACAAAACGTCTTTAGAATAGGCATGAACTTAGTAAAAAATGAAGCAAGGGATTAAACATTATTTTTTGAAACATTTAGTTATTTCGTTTTCGATGTACATTTTTAGTCCAATTCCTTTAACTTTTCTCAATATTATTCATAGCATCATTAACTCTCCCTTCGGAGGGGAGGTGTTTTCCTATTAGGATAAATTAATTTAAAATAATTGTATTTATGGTAATCTTTGTCTCCTGATGTCTTTAAGAACCAAAAGTTCCATAAGTCTTCGAAGGAGTAGCCATTTTTAAAATTTCAATTTTGAATAGAATAATGAAAGAACTGTGACTACTCATCATCATATCCTACAAAACAACCCCTCATGGGCCAGGGCCTTCCTTCGAAGTTTCCTCCTTAGTGACTTCTCATTCACCTTCGCTCTCCAAGTTTTATCGTCTATAATACCAAAGTCTGAATCCACTGAGTCTGCCCATCGCAGCCTTGGTCTTCCATGCTTCCGAATCCAGCTGATTTTGAACTTCGGTACCTTTTTGATAACATTAGCATCTGGCATTCGAATGATATGGGCTATCCAATTCATTTTATTTATTTTTATGTTTTTAATGATGCCAGGTTGTTTATAAATTCTATATAATTTAAAATTGTATCTTCTTCTCCAGCTATTGTTTTCTTTTACATCTCCACGAATACTTGGAAGTTAGGGAATGCAATATTGGACCAAAAGTTCATTATCGGTATTCGGTACTTTTTAGATCTTAATATCGGGATACCGGTTGTAATACCGGTAGTAGAAGTTTAAGAAAAAAAGAAGGAAAACACGTGTGTTTCTTTATTTTATATTTGTCAGTAGTGTATAAATATAACAAAAGATAATCTGTAATTTATAAATTATAACAGTGTATAAAGAATCACAAAAAAGGGTAAATATCTCCATTCAGTCTGTGGTACTATTATAAATTTTTGAAATGCGATCTTAAAAAACATAATGCATCAATTTTGTACTGCCATTAAGCCTGGAACGTAATTTTGTGAAAAAATTACCAGCTGTCGAAAACTCTCTTTCGGCATCTATGCTAGTTGGTGGTACTGTTAACAATGTGCGCGAAGTATTTACCTCTAAAACCTTCATCTTTAAATAAATCGATTTCTCTTCGGATGGTTTTGGATATAGTTGGTTTCTGTATTACATTTTTGTTTGTTGAAATTTTTTTAGTTATCGCTAATTCTAATTTTTGTTTAAGAGACAATTATTTCTTTTCACTATTGACATTAGTGCCATCATCATCTTCGATAACTGTACCCAATTCTTCTGAATGTGGATACGTTTGTGGGTAAAACATTTTAATAGAATTTGAAAATTGGTTAGTCTTTCTTCTTTTTCATTTTCAATTTTAAAATTATTATAATTATGTAAATACTGTAAGATATTTTCTATTTCGGTATGCCATTCTTCTGTTCGATTTTTCAATGCAATGTATAATTCTTCAGATCTGTGCTGTTCTTTCGATTGCAACGTGAAATATATTGTTGCACTAGCTGTTAATAAAAGAATCTCTCCGACATAATGCCTCAACAGCCAGTTTTAATGGAAGTAGAGCTGATACAATTCTGGATATTAAGTCGAATTCATTACCGGAACAATTAATTTGCAGATTTTAGTCAATCATTCCTTTTTAGATTAGATTTTTCAGTTTCAAAAATCGTTCCATCACTAGGAGTAAACTGTTCCAACGTGTTTTTAGTATCTAATATTAACAAATTGTGTGTGTGTGTGTGTGTGTGTGTTCTAATAAATACCAAAAAACCGGTATTTAAACTTGTGAATGCCGATACTACAAGATTGCGCAAATGGCTCAAAGTACCGGTATTCGATATCCCAGTATACCGGTATTGCAATCCCTGCTTGGAAATATTTTCTCTCAAAGGATGTTTATTGGATTTTCTTCCAGTTTCGTGATTGTCCAAGTCTCAGATGTATATGTCAGAACTCAGATGCATATGTGATTACTGTTCCAGTGAAATATAGCTAATATATCAGAGCTTTTCACTATTTAGGTGAGACATTTATACAATAAATGACACCAGAAAATAATGTGATAAAAATCTTAAGAACATTAATTTTTCCTACGGGTTTTTATGTCTGTGGAAATAAATGACAAGTCTTTATTCCACTTGAAACTACAATCGGTGAAGAAGAATGTGAATGTAAATTCCAAAACCAAAAGAAACTATTACACCCGATAAATGTGCTGCCAAAAAAGGGAGAAAAAAAGGAAAGAAATATGACCAGAAAAGAGTTGAGAAAAAAAAATTTGCAAAGAGGGCAGAATTTTTGAGAAAATGGTGCGTCATTCATTTTGGCGCGGCAAAAATTTTCCTCAGAAGAAAGAACAAAGACATTGAAAACAGATGGATGGGATTTTAAGGAATCTTTGTTCTTTTTTACTCTTCTTTCGGAGTTCTTGAATACGTTTTCAGTTTAGAAAAAGAACGATGGGTAGCAGAAAACTCATATATTAAATTACTGAAGAGTTTTTCTGAAAATCCTTTCACTTTTATAAGAGCAATAAAATTTTATTGGTACCCTGAATGTGTTCTAAATTTCATGGATCTGCTTCTTGTGTATCGCATCTTTTTTAGTGTGATTCAAATGTCCTCAATACGTAATTCAGACTGATATTTACTCTGTGAAATTTTGCGTAAATAACGCAGCAAAAGCTTTAAAAATATTTTGCTATTTTTAAAATTTTCATCATAAAAAAATATTTTTATTTTGAGGTGACAAGGGTTTCAAAACGTTGAAATCTCTTGATTTTTATTTGCGTACGTGTGGAAAATTTTTATTTGTGTGTGATGTGCAAAACAAATTTTGGGATAAAAACCTTAAATTTTTAAAGTTATTTGAATTTTACAATATTTTTAAGATATATTTTTAATTATAGGCTGTGATTTAAAATTTTAAATAATATTTTCCGATATAATTTTTATTCTTATATTTAAAACTAAGTTCATCACAAGTTTGTTGCTTTTTTAATTGAACCATTAATGGAGAAAGGAAAATTTTGAATGTTGTGTGGTATGTTTTCTTTTCTCAAAAAAAATGCTCAAAACAATTCATTTTCCTTGGGTCTCCTAAGTAATTTTCAAAGTTCTTTAAAACAGGGGCTTCGAACCGGAACTCAGCCAAATACCGGAAAAACCGTTATTTGGTTCAGAACGGAAACTAAACCTAAAACATGTATCGGTTTATTTCGGTTCGATATATCTTCAGTCATTATGTTGTGGCATAGCCATCCTGCGATAGCTATGACGTGTTGGATCCGCGTAAGCTAGAGGTGTGGGATTATCTAAAGGATGAGACATTTTATAATTCTTAATACAACTTTTATTAAGAATAACTTAAATTACTTATATCTAATGAACAACTTTCTTTAAGTGAGAATAAGCCACAAATTAGATCGCACAACTAGATCACTTATCCTAAGTATAGTTAATTATCGGCCTAATCTAGCTTTCAATATTATAATAACACTTAGAAAGTACCCCTCCTACCTTGGATGAAGACTCATCTATTCTGCTTCTTGTAAATAGGTGTACTCAGGTACTATTACTCCTCCTTATTAATATTATTATCGAAGGTGGGCGTTTCCTTCTTCCTTGTGAGTAGGCCGTCTTAACACTTGTTCCGAACAGTTCCACACTAAGCTTTCTCTAAGATTGCCATCCTCTCTCACTAAACCTTCTATCCTTTTAAAGTATATCTTATTTGCATTTTTGCTTTGTTTTTCTTCTTGGTATTGGGTTGGAAAAGTTTTGCCATTAATCGTGGCCGTCAAAGAACGTAGGAGTTATGTTAGAAGAAGAACGCGAGAGATGTCACAATGTAACTGTGTCCAACTTATCAATATTTTCTGATTGAATGTCAACCCTATAATTATCATCATTACAAGTGCATTGCTTCTAGAATTTTGCTTTGTTTCAATTTCGCATGAAACTACTTGTAGAAAGCAGATTTAATTCAATTGAATGAACTAGATGATTTTTTATAAGAAAAAAATCAGTCTGAGTTATTTTTTTCACACTTCAGCATGCGATCATCCACGCGTGTTAGTATAGACTGTTTAGGTAGACAAACCGGAATCATGAACCTAGTTGTCAAATGCGATTTTGATAATGGATAACAATTCCAATGTATCGCGCGTACATGCTGGTTAATTGTATCCATTCACATAGTGTAACAAATAAAAAGAGAATAAAATCTTCTAAATTTTGATAGAATTACACTTTTTGTTGGTGATAGAAGTATATTTTTAGTACGAATAAGAAAATACATAAAAATAAGATATTCCTTCGAAACTGAACCGGGAGAGCCGTTATTTTGTGTAAAACGAAAACCGGAACTGAACCGATATATATATACATGTACAGTCGAACCTCTATATAATGAAGTCGCTAAATCCCGGGGGAAGAAGTTCGTTATATAGAAATTCATCATTTAATATACTTTATAAACCACATAATACAAATTTTAAATTCATAAACTCTATATATTAAAAAAGTAACTATTCACACCTTTTTTAAAATTAATATATGTTTATTTTATATATCTTACCCATCTAAAAAGAAAGAAAGAAAGAAAATTGCAAGGAAAACAAGAAAAAAGAACGTCGAAGAATTCACTGCATTTTCAATATTAAGAAAATAATTTTATACTAAAATTAATGAATTTTAAGGACATTTTATCATTTAAAGCATACAATTAACATTAAACATACATTATTTTATAATTAGAACACGGGACAACTCCACTGAGGGTGAAAGAAGATATCGAAGGTGTTTCTAGTGAACTGGGCAATGGGGGTTAAGGATTGCACTTCTAGGATGAAACGTCCAGAACTCTATTGCTCTCGTTAAAAAGAGAATAATTTGAAAAATTTTCAGAAATACTTTAAAAAAGGGGGAGAAAAAGAATTGTATCACAAAAGAAAGAAAAAGTTCGTTATATAGAAAATGTACTTCGCTATACAGAGGTTATTATACGAAGAAAATCGTGAAATGTTCAAGGTTCCAGGAAAAAGTTTGTTATATAGTGGTTCGACTGTATATATATATATATATGTAATAATTCCAATAATCTGTAATAGCTCTTGAATTACTAACGTCCAGTCCTTCAGGACAGCCATGTAATTATTTTAATTAGTTACCCGCCTACCGGGTACTTATGAAACTATTTCCATCCACCTCCTTAAATCAAGTGACGTCCCGTTGCCTATAAATACTGAGATCTGGAAATTACGCACTCTCTCCTCTTCTGCTCTCGCCTCTCTGCAATCATGTAGCAGCCGGCAGCCGCGCGTTGTCTTTGTTATGTGTAATGTCGTCCTGCTTTATGTTTATTTGTTTTCAAGATGTGAATAAACTGGATTAATGTTCCAAACTGCCTCATCAATAGCATTGAATACGTAACATCAACCAACATAGAAAATGTATCTAATATGCAGTCATTCACTCGCCATCGACCACGCCCTACCTATGGTTCGCCACATTAAAATCTACCACTCGCCACGACAAAATACGGCATAGTATGCACCACTATAAGTTTCCTTATATATATATACAGTCGAACCTCTCTAAATAACGGATCTGGAAATAACGAAGTCGCTAAATCTCGAAGAAAATTTCGTTGTATAGAAAATTCGTTATATAGATGTTCACCTTTTACTTTTTAAACCGTATAAAACAAATTTTAAACTGCATCAGCATTGCTTTTAGCGACTTCGCTACTTTTCCATCTAATCCACGATTATTAAACCTTAACTATATAACTAGCTAATCTGCATATCATGGTTTCTTCTTGAGAGGGATGGCTGTGAAATAACGCACTTGTCGGCCCAAAGATTTCCCAAGAGAATTTTTAGTAGAAAGTCATGTAAATCCCGGTCACACAGCACTTTGCATAAGGACTAGGATTGTTACCCCTAGCCTTCTTCTGACCAACACACGGCATTACTGGCTTCAAAGCAGAACCTGGTTTCATCGGAAAACGCAACAGATCTCCACTCCGTCCACTAATGAGCTCTGGCTTGACACCAAAGGCATCGCAAATGACAATGACTTGGAGTCAGTGGAATACATACTACAGGGCATCTGTAGCTTGGAGCTGTCCTTGAAGTAACCAATTTCTATCAGTTCTTTGTGTCACTCTGGTACCAATTGCAGCTTGAATTTCTGCCACAGACGCAGTACGATGCACCACAACTGTACTCTGAATACGGCGGTCTTTCCTTTCTGTAGTGCCTCGTGGTTCCCCTTAACTCGGTCTTCTTGAGGCAGTACCTTCCCTTGACCACTGCTCCCAACAATCATGCACAGTGGACACATTCCGGCCAAGGCTTCCTGCAATATCATGGAAAGAAAATCCTTCTTGTAGCCCTGTTACACGACCACGTTCAGACTTCATGGCTCTTTTTCGTCTTCTTGAAAACATTTTTAGCTAACATCAATTCAGTCCGTCAAATTTCACAGACAAATAAAGCTCACAAACTTTACATTACGCATTTAAAGCAACCCTGATTTATGAGTGCTAGTTCTGAGTCGCGCTACTAGCGCCACACTTAATCCCAAAGCGCGAAATTTGAATCGATGTTAGATGTATAAACACGCGTACCAAATTTTGTTTATGTAACACAAGTCTTCTTGGTGTTGGGATTTTTTTTCCGTCAATGTATATCTATCTGTATAATGCGGTATTCGATTCACCTGAAGTATAAACATTTTCATAAATCATGATTTTTTTTAAATTATGTAAGTATATATATGTGTATATATATATATATATATATATATATATATATATATATATTGTGTGATAATCTATAATTGGAAGATATAATTGCCACACACTTTATTTCTTCATTTATTTCCATAAACTAATTAATGTAGGCTCTCTGGAAGTAACACAATGAATAAAACAGAATAAAATTAAGTAAAATGAATTAATCAAAATAAGAGAGGAAAATTTCCCGCGTTCTAACAATTTTGATTAATATTAGTGTTGAATACAGGAAGTACATAATACAAATGAAATTATTAATTAGCACTCGTTAAAAATTTCTTTAGCTCTGTGAATTTGTTTCATAATTTATTTTTCATGAAATTAAGTTTAATTTAAAGGGAACATTCGGTTTCAGAGAAGATCACACTCTTTTTTCAAAAATTACCGAAGAGAAAGGTGTTCAAACACGCAGGAGGAAGAAAAGACAAAATCATAAGGTTACAAATTAGTAAGAATAATTAATCCCATTCGTTTATTTTCAAGCGCCTTATTCATTTCTTAAAATTCTTGGGAAGAAAAATGGCGAAAGATGAAAAATTGCTCAGAAACAAAAGTTATTTTCAATTCCCTGAAGCTGCTTTTAAAGTAATGGAAGAAAGGAAAGTTTTGGCCTGCAGTTAGAGACGAAGAAGTTCTCTCCTGAAAATGACATTCACAGTTCAAAGAGAAACATCTTTCCATTTTTTTTTCTTCCTGAAAACTTTTTTTAGGATACTTAAAATGGGAAAAGTCACGGATTCCACATTCAGTTTTGTTTGACTTTTGAGATTTTTGTAGGTATTATATTGAAAAAATAAGAGATGTATCAATAACTTTAATAATTTTTTAAAATTTTCTTTTAATAAATATAATTTCATTTGATAAAAGCTTTTGCACACACACTTTCCCATTGATTTCTGAATGTCACAATTCCTAAAAAAACTCTACAGTTTTTTTAAATTTTTTTTGTGTATTTTAATTGAATATACTAAACACTATAACATAAAAAGTGATGTACACAAAGAAGTTATCCGAATAGAGCAAAATTCAGTGGATGTGAGGTTCATGTATTGAACACAAAGCTCTAGCAATACAGCTACAAGAATAAAAAACATCAATAATACCTTTGTATATTGCTGGACGTGGGCATGGACTTGGAAAGTTAGATGACATCCCTCTGCGGAATTACTTGTCATATACGTTGCAATTTACGAGTAAAATTGACGTGATTCAGATACTTTCGGAGATACCTACCCTTCACAGCCCAAACGTGCTCTACAAGGGTAATATTTTAGATCGCTCCGGCGAATTAAGTGTTGGGGAAACACGAACATGCTGTAAAGTATACTTGAAATGTAAGTCCAGAGGTCCGTGCAAGTAAGAGTAACACTATAGTACGTAAAATTTCGCCAATATAGTGCTATATAGTAAGGATGTCATGGATGTCAACCAAAGGGATCCAGTTAGCAAACAAAATAGCTGACCTGTACCCTTACTCCTAATTGTCAAACTGTGTGTAGTATGACAATCAGATGAGTATCTTATCCTATCCTAGATGTCTTCAAATGAGGCATCATTGGTTATAGGGGCTCAATTTGAAGTGAGACTCTGTGACGGGGCTTTCTTCGCGATTTCATCTAACTGTCCTCTTGGGTTCTTTAGAGCCAGAATGGCGATTCTTTCCAACCAACTCAAGAAGAAGAACGTGGTTATGTAAATTAGGAATCATATATATATTAGAAGTTAGCATTAGCGGGAGGTCTATGTCTATGCGCAGAAGTGATTGCTAAGTGGGAAGTGAAGTCGTTAAGTAAAGGGGTAGATGTAAAGTGATTTGAGATAAAGTTTAGTAGAATCCAAAGTCCGGGAATTAACCTAGGCGTGCCGGTGCAGATGAACCAAAAGTGGGTCCGAGACCAAAAGGAACATAGTCGGATTAAAGCCACAACAGAAGTAATAAGGACCGTAGCTGTTTACCTAGGACATAGCGGAAAGTGAATTTATATAGTCTATAAGGAAAGTGCGTATATTAGTGAGATAGGAATTAATCTAGAAAGTTAGATTCAGTGCGCGAATAATACGTGTTTCGTCTTCTCATTCTAGTTCATCCTCCTTAGATTATTATTGTTGTGTACTGTGTTTAAACTAAGATCTTAATAAACAGATTTTAGTATGAATGATTTGAGTGGTTCTTCGTTCTTCCCCACAGAAACAGGTCGCGTAGATAGTGTAGAACGTGAGTCCCCACGGTCTGGGGCTTCACAACTCATCAGTGAAAACACTTCTAATCCAATTCGTTAGATTCCAGGTTGAATGCGCCCGGTACCATTGTAAACGCGTCTAGCATTGTGATACGGTGAGGGACAGTTGTGAGTGAGTGAATATTAACGTCGCACTGTTCAGCTACACGAGGGCCTTTGGCGACGGACCACGTAATTTTGAACCATGGTCAAGTGACGTGGACGACACCTGAGCTGGCACCCCCTCTCCTAACTACCATACCACACCAACGTGAGGACGTTTCAGCTCTCGACAGATTTAATGTGAATCGCTGCCCTACACGGCGGGTCTTTAGGTACTGGCTTGATACTCTTGACATCAAGGGTCTTGGGTACTGGGCTTGAACTCATGACATGCCACTGGACTACAGCAGCCCTGAGGGACAGTTGGGACTATAGCTTCCATGAACTCAGCTTCCATTCTCTGAGTCACTTATTAATAATCACTTCAGTCACTGACACTTCAGATAATTGACAAAGACGCATTAAGGACTGTAAACGCCAATTGTTCTCCGTCAATTTCTACCTTCTTGAAGCTACTGTCATGTTTCACCCATTATTGTCAACATCGTTGAATGGCAATATATTCTAATTGATATATGGAGCGATCCCACTATTTGGCAATCCTCCTGTTTTTAGTCTTTTCTACGGCCTCTCTGAAATAGTAGCATCTACACATACTGTCGCCTGAAAGCAGTGGCGTAACGTAGATCCCCTCATCGCCGGGGGGAGCAGGGTTTTAAGAAGCTCAAAAATTTGATTTTGCAAGAGGGCCCTTATATTCCCCAATACGCCACTGTCGGAGAGTCATTGGCTCAGTTCCGAGGGTAGACAGAACTACAGTCGCATGGACAAATAGATCAGCGGTACTTAACCTGCGGCCCACCGGCCCTTTTGAAGTGGCTCAGTCATATATGGTCCATTGCTCTAAGAAATTTACTTATTTAAGAACATTGTACTAAAAATTTGGTGAGAAATTCTTTGTCAAGAAATCAAATATATCAGCTTTGCTTTTTGCTGTCGATGTCGTGCGGGTACGAATTGACATTTTTTTTCTGTTTGGAATGGTTACGGTTAGTGATAGCAGACAACAGTGCAGTAGCGACCATTTTATGGGTGGAACTAATTTTTAATTATCTTTCATATCTTGCAAACGAAAAACATTCTAGAAAAACAAATCGTTTCAAGACAATTGGGAGGTTGACTATTTTATAGTGAAAAACAAACGTGGATCAGTAATTGTTTGATTTGTCACGAAAATGCTGTATTTGAAAAATACCAATAAACAGGAATCTCATTCAAAGATGCTTTTCCTCGAAGATCTCTTTCAAGAGGTTTGTTATATTATTGGTAATCATATGAAACCATTTATTGATGCAGAAATTGTGAAAGAGTGTTTCTTAAATGCTTCTAATTTAGTGTTAGTGACAAAAATATTTATAAAATAATAACTAAAAAAGCAAAACAAGAGTTATAATATTTCGATCAAAATTTTGCACATTTTAAATTTTTAATGTTATCTTGGTCTTAAAGCATTCCCCCTCCTCCATTTATCTTCATGTTGCGGCCTGCGTGAAATAACTAGCATATGTAAGCGGCCCGCGTGAATTAGCTGACATATGTATGCGGCCCAGCAGAAAAAAAAGGTTGAGTACCCCCTGGCTTAGGCACACTAGGCATGTGCCTAGGGCGAAAAAAAGAGAGAAAATAAAAGTTACAGTGAACGTATTTCCGCTTAGCGAACCGTGAGAGAATCATTTCTGCTTTGAAGAGAATAAAGACTGAAGTGAGATCTCCTATGAAAAATAAAAAATTGGATGTTTCTATGCACACAAAATGATATTGCAATGGAAATTGAGTACAATAATGTCATTAATGAATTTGCAACGATCAAAGCTCAAGGAAACCTTAGTTGTACCAGTACAATGACAGAGACTCAACAAAAAATAAGGGTGTCTAAGATAGTAAAGCGATAGGCGATGAAAAGACAATTAACAAGTTGAAAACAGCTCACACAATAATGTCTATAGGGTAATTATAAACGATTTCATTAATTTACTGAGCTAATTTACAAAAAAGCGGGGGGGAGGGTCCGTGATGTCGTAAGGTAGAAAATGAGCAAGAGGGACCAAACCATGCCACTAGCCTTTTTTTACGGTTTCCAGTCCAGGACACGGTGGGTTCATAGGTCATGGATAACGGTAAGACTCTCCAAATAGCAAAAACAAAGAAAGAGAAAAGAGTAAGAGAGTTAAGGGAAAATCCCTCCCAAAACAAAACTGGCAAGATAAGAATTGAAAGAGGAGGGTGTTCTGGAAATAGTGTGAGTATGGCTCAACAATTTGACGTGCCTAGGGCGCCGGAGAGGTTATAAACGTCCCTGAGATAGATAGATATGATAATTAATTATTTTGTTTAATAGCTGCATTGTTATCATAACTTTGCAGAAGAAAATGGACAAATAGCATTATATTATAATTAATGTGTATGAAAATATCACATTCGTAAAAAAAAGACTTTGTTGTAATATTTTTCCTTTTAAAAAAAAGTAATGTATAACTAATTTATTTTATGCATAAAATAAATAATTTTGGAATTTTGTGTCAAAAAGAATTTAATTTCTTCATTAGATATACATTTTTTATAAAAGAAATTATGGGATTGAAAAAAACCGAGCAACATACACAGTGTACGAAATTATTCTTTATTATATTTTTTAAATGCATTATGATTCCCGCTACCAAGCATCTACTTTTTATTCCTGGAACTCAAGAAAAGGATTTCAGATATTATTCAATTTCGTTCAAAGACAAGTATATTATTTTTTAAGAGAGGTTAAAAAAATGGCTCAGTAAGATCTTACATACTTGAGGTAGAAATAAAACAGAACAAAAATTTAGCAAGACCTGTTTTTTGTGGTAATTAAATATGAGAATTCGTAACCTAACTGAATAATTTGGTATCATTTTTAGAATTGTTGTGTAATGAAAATACTTTTTAAGAAAATTAGTTCCTCCACTGTTTCGCAATTTGGTCTTATAGATTCAAAAAAAAATTATTTTTCAAATGAAAAGAAAGCAATTTGTTGGCAGAGAAATTACTACATTATTCTTTTTTAACAGTTTTTGGGGAAAGAAACATTATCACAATTAATGACAATACGAGAATGCAATTAAAGTGAGCAAAAAATTTTTTATCGCAACTTAATGAAATTTGTGTTTCATTAACAAAGCCCATAATGTGAGCAACTTATTTCCCTCTCTTACAAATCAAATTATATAAATTTCGGAATTGATGTGAACTGTATTTTGGAATGCATCTCAACATTATCATCATTATTTTTATTTTAAGCTCTGTTCGAAGAATATATTATTTCAAGCATAAAAAAACTAATTTAATAAACAAAAATTTCATCAATAAATATTCTATATTTTGCGAAAACAGTGGAACAATACCAGCTTCAAATCCCAGAACATTAATATTTCGATGGAATAATGCTATTTTTCTAGAAGCTTTAAAAAAAACTGTAACTACATATTTTCTTATAAGGACTTCTCACATTTTTTTAAAAAAAAGTTAATCGAAGTGACATTCTTAAATTACTAAATTTAAGAAAAACATTCAATTAGTATTTTTTATTCGAATTTTTGAAGTAGTTTATTTCACTTTTTTTATCGTTTGAAATGAAGAAAAATAAAAGGGGAAAAAAACCTTTCCTATTTTTTTCGGAACATATACTATTTTTTCACGTTATGAATTTATGCTTCAAAAGAAATTCGATTATAAAATGATTTTAATTTTAGTGCCTTATGAAACATTTTTCATTGATATTTCTAGAGGAAAATAATTTATGCTTCCAATCAAATTAATAATTTTAATCAGATTGGATTAATATATTTAATGAAATTCGATTCTATACAGCATTTATTCAATTAGGAGACTAGATTTACCAAACGATAGTTAGAAATATAACGCTCAAAGACATTACATGAAAAATAATCCTATAGTAAATGATTTAATACAAAAAAAAATTCTAATAATTATAAACGAGTTTTGTTCTATTCGTTTAAAGGTAATTTGGTTAAATTGCATCTTTTGTTCTTCTAATTTCTAAATCCTTAATTTCATTAAACTGCTGTGTGTTATCGACGATTTCGATGAGTACTAATATGTCCGACTAGATTTTGAATTCTAATTGTGAAATATGATTTGTCTGCTCGGAAGAGGATCGACTTTATTATTATCGACTTTAGTTTTAGTTTTTAGTTTTGGCAACACAGTTTGTGTGTTCTGCGTCATTTCAATTCTATTGTTGATAAAGGTTTGATTCATCTTACACCTGTTTTAGATAATTTTTCGTTTTTAGTTAATACTAATTTAATTTATTTTTTGGTTGAAGGTCGCTTGATATTTAAATATCTTATATCTGGGGGGGACGGAAGATGGGAAATAGTTCTACACTCAAAAAAGCCTCTGTAACTTCGGGCTATAGTGAGAGAAAAGAAACGTGTCTGACATTGGAAAGATGTGGAAAAAATTTCGAAAAAGGGAATTGTAATGACGTTAATACAGAAGTCATTCACACACCAGGAAGTGCTGATCTCGATAAGAGAAGAGAAATTTCCATGGCAATTCGAATATGTGTGTGCAACGCCGGGTTAAATGAAAGGGAAAGAAACCTGTCTCACAATGAAAGAAAGTTAAAAAATTTTGAAAAAGAGAATTTTAATGACATAGTTATAGAAATGACTCACATTGCGCGCGTACACACACAGAGAAGTGCTATCGTCCTGAGGGAAACAGGAAATTCCCAAGGGGATTCATTTATGCACTCGGTAAAAGCCCGTGCAACGCCGGGCTAAGCGGTGAGGAAAGAAACAAAGAAAAGTCAAAGTAATTTCGAAAAATAATATTGTTTTGTGAAGGAATGGAAAATTTATAAAAGTAGAGAAAGCCCGTGCAATGCCAGGCCATGCAGCTAGTATATTTATAACAGCATTGTATGAAAAGATTTATAAACTTTAAGTTTTTTTATGTTTATCTACTTCAAATTATTTATCTCAGACACATCAATTTGAAACTTACTTCTGCTGTTATTACTTTCTTCTTATGGGTAATTTATATTTAGGTTTCCATTAATTCATTTCTTTTTAGTTGTTTGTTATGTTAATTTTCTCTTTTAGATTCTTATAAATGTTTCTCTTAAATAATTCTTTCGTTTAAGGCCAAATTGCTGTTCATAGATAATTTTTTTAAAAAGCATGTACTCATTAAAAAAAATCATTTTACATTCTGGATTACACTATTTTGCATCGGAGTTTAACTTTATTTAAAAAACGTTAGGCTTACAAGCTGACCTTTATTTTTAAAATTTAAACCTATACGAAAAACTTTTATTCCAGTTAATTTTACAAGAAAAATAAATACACAGTAAAGTTGAGCTCGTAGAGAGAATATAAGATGCAGCATGAATAAATGAGATTGATTACAGTTTAATGTGTGGGTTAATACACATCTAAACATTGCTTTTTCAACACAAACCCGATTTAACTTTAAAGAAATATTAAAATAAATGGTTTGAGTTTTACATAAAGCAAAAGCATAGCAGCGAATAATTTTCTTAAAAAAACATGATGAAAAATATAATCGTCTTTTTTGTTACGAGATCAATTGGAATTTTAAATATAAAAATCATCATCGCAACTCACATTATAATTTCTAAGCTATTCTTAGGAGACAATATTTTTTAAAAAATCGAATATTTTTCAACTTTTTAAAAAACTTAGAAGTAGTCCCTTTGAACAGAATTCTTTATGTACGGAACTGATAAAGTAAAATTGTGTCTTTGGAAATATCAGTCATTTCATTGTTTAGTTAATGGTTTCAGATTATTTAAGATTCTTTTCATTATATTTAAGAGAGAGAGGAATGTGTACATATATGTATATATACTCAAGTCTCTAAAAATAGTTTTTCTTAAAACTGAGACCACATTCATTATATATATATACAGTCGGACCTCTATATAATGAGCTAAATCGCGGAAAATAGTTCGTTATATAGAGGTTCATCTTTTAATATACTTTATAAACCACATAAAACAAATTTTAAATTCATAAATACTATATATTGAAAAAGTAATTATTCACACCTTTTTTAAAATTAATATATGTTTATTTTATATATCTTACCCATAAAAAAAGAATGTCGTAGAATTCACTGCATTTTCAATATTAAGAAAATAATTTTATACTAAAATTAATGAATTTTAAGGACATTTTATAATTTAAAGCATACAAGTAATATTAAACATGCATTATTTTATAATTAGAACACGGGGACACGGGACAGCTCCAGTGAGGGTGAAAGAGGATATCGAAGATGTTTCTAGTGAACTAGGCAATGGGGGTTAAGGGTTGTACTTCTTGGATGAAACGTCCAGAACTCTATTGCTCTCGGTGAGCTAGGATCTACTAAAACCAGTTCAAGATTTATGACCACTATAAAATGTATTAAAGAGAGAATAACTTGAAATTTTTAGAAATACTTTAAAAAAAGGGAGAACAAAAATTGAATCACAAAAGAAAAAGTTCGTTCTATAGAAAATGCACATCGCACATCGCTATAGAGAGGTTATTTTACGAAGAAAATCGTGAAATGTTCAAGGTTCCAGGAAAAAGTTCGCTATAGAGAAAAATTCGCAATATAGAGGTTCGTTATAAAGAGGTTCGACTGTATATATGAGCATTCCATAATCGGATTGATATACAAAAAGATCTTTGTTAACCAAAAACAAATCATAAAAGATTGGTAAATGATTTATATCAGCGATACTCAACCTGTGAACCCCGGACCTTTCTGAGTGGCCCGGCCATGGTCTGTTGCAATAATAAATTCAATCATTTAAAAACAATGCATTTAAAATTGAGTGCGAAATTCAATCAAAACCCAGCATATAAATTTTTCTATCGATGTCATGCTGATACGAATTGCAAGACAAGTTTTTTTTTCTTTTCGTAATTGTAACGGTTAGAGATAACAAATAACAGTGGAGTAGTGTGATTATTTTAAGGGGGAAACTTATTTTTAATTAACCCTCCTGTCTTCCAAGCGAAAAATATTTAAAGAATATATGTTGTTTCAAGACGATTGGGATCTTGACTATTTCGTAGAGAATAACAGGTTGAAAACTTGCTTGATTTGTCGTGAAAATGTTATGTACAAAAAAATATAAAAAATTTTGCTTGTCAATACATAGATTTCATCATTTTTTTGTAATTTCTACATCGATGTTCCTCCATTCTTCTGTGATTATGGTTTTCATTTCTAATTTTGTTTTTATATGTCATGTGTTGTCTCACTTTAAATTCAAATTCTCAACAAATACGTTCTACTGGGCTTAAATCGGGTGATTTAAGAGGTGTTTCAGAATTTGGGGACTATTATAAAGACACCAGCGGTGTACGTTCAGAGCAGTGTGTTTGGGGCCATTATCTTGTTAAAAAATCCGTCTCCAATACCCAAATTTTGTGCGGATAATTTCAAATTGTTCTTCAAAATATTTAAACAAAGTTCATGATTCAACATACCGTTAAAAAATACCAAATTACCTTATACTGATGCCCACACACAAGAATATCTCTAACTCCATGCTTCACTATTCCAACTAAATTCTTGGGGATTCCTCATTATTTTCTTCCTCCAAACTATTATGCGTCCCTCGGCCCCCCCCCCCCCAAATGTTAAATTTGCTATCATCCTTATTAATCTGCTGTCAGTGTTGAATTATTTTTAATTTAATCTCAAGAATTTAGTTAGTTTAGTTCTTAATGAAGAAAATTGTGCGAAAATAATGTGGAAGTGAGAACAAAATTGACACAGAATACTTTTTGTTTGATTTCCATTCTTTAACCCTTTATCTACCGCATTATGATTTACTACATTTTTTTTCATGAAATATTTTTTTTTGAATCAATACATTGAAAATTCAGGGATATACATAAACAAAATACTCAACTTTTGGAAATTTAATCCATTACAGCTAATTAATTAATTAAAGATATTCAACTGTAAAATTATATATATATAATTGCACTGTTCACTTAAAATAAAGAGTCAAATCGTTTTCTAAAGTCTTCATTAACATACAAAAAAAATATGACACTTATCTTTTGACGTCAACTATTTTTTCAGAACAAGAATAACAATCTTCGCCATCATCTGAAAACACAATTTCTGCCATAAAACTATTCGCCTTTCCCTCTAAAATGCTCGTCGTAGAATCCGTGCTGCCATATATCTTGAAAGAGGGGATTTCAAAGAATATTCCTGCGAAACATCGTCAGAGTATTCGTAAAAAGGGTTATTCTATGTAATTTTAAAATGAGCGGTACTTGTAAGTACCGTCGGTAGGATAAAGGGTTAACATAAAATATTTATAAAAATATTACTCTACTAGAGTTATTTTTATGTAAGGAAACATCGTGTGTACTAATCATAAAAAGATATACGTTTTGTAGCTAAGTTTGTGAAATATTATATGTTTAGTAAATAACTTGATAGAATCTCTTCATAAACTCATCTATTTCAAAATGATTCATATTTCAGAAAATTACGCTAAACTTAGGCGCGATATTCATTTCATATTGAATATTTTACTATCAAAATGCCATATCCTTCTTCTCAAATTAGGAATTCGCAAAAATTTTAATATTATGCTTATTATGACACGGTGCTTTACCAATATTTATTTTACGAATTACATAGATCAGCGTTTCTCAAACTGTGGGGCGCTCCCACCCTATGGGGTGTGATAATTCCACCAAGGGGGCACGAGCATATCAAAAAGTCGAAAATTAAATATTTTGAAAATATATTAATTTACTGAAAGGAATTAAACGAAATACATTCTGACAGAATAAAAAATAAAATACACATTTACACTGATATAATACACTAATAAATATGTCAGTACTGTACAATGTATTTGATCATTAATTCATCAATACTAAGTTAAGAGCAAGTTTAATAATTACTCGTGCCCCCATGGACTTGTCATTTGTAATATTATATTCAAAATTTAATACTTATCTTGATAATTTGTACGGTTTATAATTAAAGTTACATATTGTATCTTTAGCGTCAAAGTATGTTATTATTGGATTCAACACGTTGTTACTGTATGGAGGGGGCGCGATGGAAATTACGCTTGAAAATTGTTTATCAACAACTTTGAGAATTAATGTAGTCTTATTAGATAGAAGTCCGATACAAAAAGCTAGCTGTTGGCGCAATTTGGCATCATTTTCTTTTCAATCGCCAATGGCTGAATCAAATTAAAGTTTTACCGAATGACATTAATAAAAAAAAAGTAATCTGCATGAAGTCTCAAATCAAATCGAATCCAAATAACTTCAACAGTTTAAACTTCAAACAAATGTAAAAGACATGTAAAAGAAACACTTCATTCAGGTACCGTTGTCATAAATATGAAAAACAGAAAAAGGGGCTCTGGACATTTTCTACTTCAGAATACTAACAAATGCTACGATGATAATTCTAAACCATTACTTTCATTGTATCTAATTACAGCATTGATTCGCTTCATTTGACTATGATTAAGTGATGTCTCGCGTTCTCGAGGGGAAAAAGTCCTGTTTTCGAGATAACCCTTTTATTTGTAGCAACTATAGCGCTAATTACATGGTTTCTCGATAAAAGTAATTAATAGTTTTCCGAGAAAATGCTTTGTGAATTATAGGGGATTGTGAATCTGAAATTTTCATGGGATGTTTTAACGTATGTACTAAAACTTGAACAGTAATTATCTTCGTTGAAAAAGCATTATTTTTGTGTCAAAACTCTAAATGCACTTTTGTTTAGGTTTTGATCTGTATACTTATACTTTTTTTGTAATTATTCGTTTACTTCTTTTAATTACTTTTTTATGTAGAGAGGGAACATGTATTTACTCTGACGTAAT
Organism: Trichonephila inaurata madagascariensis; assembly: GCA_019973955.1. Lineage (NCBI taxonomy): Eukaryota > Metazoa > Arthropoda > Arachnida > Araneae > Nephilidae > Trichonephila > Trichonephila inaurata. The sequence goes on from BMAV01011016.1 coordinate 76,317, forward strand.
ACAAAATACTTTTTCACATTTTTTTACTGATAGTATACTTATTAACACACAGCCTTAGAAAAGTCAGTCGATCATTGTACTTTTTTCCAAAATCCCAATAGCTTAGATGAGTAGATTCAAACTCAGTAATAGTTTTGTTGGTACAAGGACCTTAAAACGTGTGAACGTAATCTGTTTTTAGCCTATCTTCTTTTCACTCGTCATATGAGACCTCTTCACTTACAATATCTTTAATATTATCTTCATCTGCTTCTCATTCCTACTACTGGCATTTTTTTTAATTATATTACAGAAATCAAGTACTGGGTGAGGTTAATAAAAGTAGCCCGGTAAACAGAGTTCCAGGTTACAAAGAAACACGGCAGAGGAAAGTCTATAGTTCGCTAACGTGTTTATAGAAGATTTTAAAAGGACCACCAAACATCTCTTGCCACCTTCAGGCTCTGGTCAGCAAGTTGCGGAGTGCAGATCGTAATTGGATTGCTGAGGTTGCTGAAATCTCATCAGAAGTTTTCTGCTGCAGTTCTTAAAGACTGTAAAGGTTGTTGCGATACACCTTAGACTTGAGGGTTCCTCACAAAAGGAAATAGCACACTGAGAGATCAGGGGACCTGCGGGGCCAGCTAGGGCCGAAACCAGACTCACCTCTGCTAACAACTCTGTCAGAAGTAAAGGTGGTGTAAATGGGATCTCTATGGGTCAGTGGGATGTACGGGCAGTTGTACTATCCCGTTGGAAGTGACTGTGAGTCTTTTCCTCCTCAGTTAATGCTTCCACAAATGGATTGAAAATTTAAAAATATAAGACTCCGGATTTACCGTCTGATGAAAACAGATGAGATCAGTAATGCAATGATATGCCGGTCTGTTGCAACAGACGTCGACGTGATTTGTTAGGACTCTGAAGCATTTTCTGTGGTTAGCTGCATCCTCATTTTCTGGTGTTCAGACACTTTTCGGAATGCTTTTTGCCTTGTTCGGAACAGATCCTGTCTGACGCCATTTTGTGACTAATCGCGTCACAAAATGATATCAGGCAGGCCAAAATGACGTCACTCTTCGCTGGTATTTTAGCACCTTCATATTCATTAGCGAGTGACCGAGCACGCTTCTTCCACAAATTTATTTTAACATAACTTGCCACAACGAACACCCTCTGCACTGTGAGTACTATCTTCACCTGTGCACTGATCAATTCGCACTGACTCAGCCGGCACTAAGACCTGAACCAGGTTCAATCATTTGGTATACTCTCGTCACATTGTTGTCCAATTATATCCATTCGGTCGAGCCACTTCTATTTGCCCCATCCTGTGTAACAGGAGAAATTCTTATACCTCTTATATATATATATACATATAAAATTTGATCATTACAAAGTTATGGTTAATCGCACTGATCATGATATCTTACAAATAAATAATAATCGAAACATTTTTTTTAAACTTTCAATGAAAGATTACAAGACAACTGCAAGAAAAAAAGAAACAGAGAAGAGGGACAAATAGCAAGAAACAAATCCACAGTAAAGTCTATAAATCAAACAATTTGTCTCTGTAACCTTCCAATATCTGCTCTTCATGAATCCAGAATTGAGTGCACGACAACGTGCCGAATGAATGGCGTCCATTTCTCTATTGAAGTCTCACAGTTTACACAGGAAACTCTGGGCAATGCCTATCGTGAGTAAATGCTTGGATAGGCAGTCGTGGCCAGCGGCGATTTGAAAATAGGCCCCGGCTCTATTTCGCGGTCATTTCGAAATATTAAGAAGTTTGCTAAACCACACTGGGCACTATAGAAAGGTACTCAGTTGCTAGAGGTTTGAATGATTTTTGTCACCCTCTTTGCTGACATCGGCAAAAAAAAAAAGAATTATTTCATTTTCCGAGAATTGATGGTGGCCTCTGTAACCTAGCGGTCAAGGTAACGCATGTGGCATGCATGACATGTGTTCGAGACCAGTACCACTAAAGACCCGCCGTGCAGAAGGGGCTGTGTTGCACGTTAAATATTAAACATTCTCTTGTTGGTATGGAGAAGAGAGGGGGAAGTTAAGAGAGGGGCTGCCAACTCAGCTGTCGTCCTCTTCACTTAAAATTACGAGGTCGGTCACCAAAAGCCCTCGAGTAGCTGAATAGTGCAATGTTATTATTCAGTCACTCACTTCTAGAATTCATGATTCACAAAAAAAAAGGAATTCATGTGTATACCCTTAACAGAATGTCGTAAGGCTTTCCGCGAACTCAAGAGTAATCTGAATTTCATAAATGTTAAACCGAGAATTGTGTGTGTGATGTCACAATTGCTAGGTGGAGATCAAAATCTGATATTGCTTTTTTTTTGGTAAAAATGCTTATTAAGTACATTCAAGTAAACTGTCCCGCTTGTTAACGAAGTTTTTGACTGCATATACCGTACTTTTAAAATTTGGAATATTCTATAAATAGGTAGCTTTCCCTTTAACACCTGAACTGAAAATCTCATTGAGCATTACTGTTTTGAAGAGAACACATTTTACATCGACAAAATAGACAATTCGTTAAATTTGTTCAGTTAAGGTACCAGACTACCCTAAAATTATGATTTGTTTCCAAAATTGACAAATTTTTGCTTATAATTTTATTTTATATGTCATCTTATTAGCTTAATAAAAATACCAAGTTTTTTATTTTCCATTCAATAGAATAAAAACTACAAGTGTTTAAGTAAAAGCAGATGCCATAACTTTACACAAGATGTCAAACTTTAAAATGTGTTTTACTCGAAATGTGTTTTTTTTTTCAAAAAGCTCAAACGGGGACAGGAATTGCTCAAAAAGTTTTGAAAATAATTTGCCGAAATTTTTTGTGTATATTCTGTATAACAGTAGAAGTGTTTTGACTTTCAGATTTATCAATCACTGTTTTATTTCAAAATTTACAGTCCTTTCTGTGAATATAATCACTGTTTTTTTAAGCAATTTCATATAATCACTAAGATAAAGTGCTCTAGTTTTTGTAAAAATTAAAACATCTCATATCCTGAAGGTCATTTCAAACATGAATAACAAAGTAACACATCAAAATTGAAAAATTAAGAATTAGTTCATAAAATTTTTGTACAGAACGGGCCCCGTTTATGTAATTTTTTGTACATTTTCACCAGTATTTTCCCATTTTAATAACAATAAATTTTTTTCTGTTTTCAAGTTTATGTTTTTTTTCCTTAAAATATACTAAATAAATCTAAAAATCACAAAAAAATCCCCATATCTCCATTTTTTCAAAAAAAAGTTGTCGCAAGTAGTCTACCTTAAATGTGTGAATAGAATAATATAATATATACTACTCTCTATATATTAGAAGAAAAATGAGAGTTTATTATTAATGGTTGAATTTTTCAAACTTATAAAATATTCATATTTTTATTCTATATTTTAGATTACGTAAAGAAAACCTTAAGGGACTGGATATTTATTTTGTCTAAAGAAATATTTGAAACACTTTATTTTTTTAAAAAAAAAACAAAAAGTACCATTTTATTGATATAGGAAAAAGAATTCAATATTTTCCATTATTTAGACCTAAAAATGCTTTTAAAAGTTCACAAAAAAGTTTTAGAACTCTGTGTCCCAATAGATTCGAATGAAATGAAACTATTCGGAACAGATAAGAGTAAATTTTGTGAAATTTAAGTCACTGATAAACAAAAGTAGAATATTATTAAAAAAAGAGAGAACAAAGTTAAAATTCTGATAAAGAAAATTTTTTTCATAGAACTTCTTATTAGCTGAGAACCCTTCCTTTTAAAGTAGAATGATGCATAGCTGTATTTGGGAAGGTCCAATTACTACGCATCAATAATAACTTGTCTTGCTTAAAATGTTCGAAGTGATACTTTTGTTTGAAAACTTTTTTGTTTAAAAGTTTTAGTTTTTAAAAGTTCACAGAAAAGTTTTAGAACTATTTGCCCAAACAGATTCGAATGAAAAAAAACAGAGCTGAGAAAAGAAAATTTTGTGTAATTTAAGTTCTGGCAATAAAAACTGAATATTGTAAAAAAAGTTAAAACAGAGAAATATTAGAGTTCTAACAAAGAGAATTCTTTAAAGAATTTTTTTACTAAAAGTGAACCCTTCTTTTTAAACAGTTGAATGATGCTTGGCTCTGTCTGGAAAGGTGCAATTACTATGCCGCAATAAAAAAAAATTTCTTGTCTAAAATGTTCGCCGTGAGAATTTTGTTTAATTATGATAGCTGAATTTTTAAAGATTTGAAATTTCCCTTCTTTTTTTCCAACTTCTGTACAAATTTGCATACCGGCATATTGTTACGCATCATTTTCCTCTTTTTTCCTTAAGGAGATTCCAATAACAGTACAGCAAAAATTTCAAATAAAAAATTCATAAATGGTTGTGCTGTTGTTGTCGTGTATGACAAAGTGCTCAGGCAGAAACGATGGTAAAAATTAGATTGTTAAAAATGGTTTCATTATTTAAACAAAGTTGAATGGGGAAGAATACATCAAAACATGTTTTTTATGTGTTCTCTCATATTTTATCCATTATATTATTTTGCTTCAAAAACTCTGTTCATGCTTTTCGAATGATTTCTTGGTTTACTCCATAAAAGAGTAAGACATTTATTAAGGATCAGAATTTATATCTCATTTTTTGGAAACAATTTTGCATATATCTTGAATATTGTTATATAACACTTGAATGTCAAATCTTTGCAAACGTTTTACAAAATTTGCTTAATGCTTTCATCGGGGAAAAAGTGCGCCTTTGTCCCACTCCCTGCGCCGCACGGTGGGCAGTTTTCCCAATCTGACGCATGGAAATTATTTTATGGCTTTAAAGTCTTCATAATAATCTAAAATCATAGTAATTAATGTAAATTGGGTATTCTTTTCTATTTTTTACTAACAAATAAGGTTAATAGGGTCTTAACTAATTTATGTGAAGTTTGAATTTGACAGAAGCAGTAATTTACACGTGGGAGAATTTTTTCAAGAAATATTGTGGCAAGTTAAAAAAATTAAGTTTAATAATTGTTAAAGATTAAACGAATACAATCAAACATAACATTGTACATATACAATAAAGGATAATAGGTAGTGTTTTAAAGGACTCGATACCCTTTGAGCATTTTTTTTATTTGTCTCTAAAAATTACATTTTAGCATTTCATATAATTTTTATTAAAGAAAGTGATACCAGATAAAATATTGCACATATTATTCACACAATTTTAAAAATTTAATTTCTTTTAAAAAATTTAGAAATTTTTAAAATTTTACTCTTTTTGTGTTAATTAATTTTTTGACATGCAATTTTTGTAATATTTCTGAGGATGTTTTTTAAACGCCTTTAGGAATCAATTTTACAATACCTTAGTTAATTTTGGAGAAAAAAAATAATAAAATGTTGATACATATTTATATATATATATGTTAAAATTCAACCAAAAGCCTAATATTTCCCCCATTTCAATTTTTTTTAAAAATAAATATTCATTTTACAGAAAAATGGATCCCAAATTTTGTTACATGCATTACATGTAAGACACAGGGAAAAAAATGGAAGTGATTGGTAAATAATTGTGGAAGAAGTAGTATTTTGAATGCGGAAAAATACAAACCGAGAAAAACCATTTTAAAGTTTATAATTCTGAAAAAAAATTATTATTATAAGCTTAAATAAACATAAAATACCACACTAAAATATTAGCTATATATATTTTTCTTCAAAATAATAAAATATAATATAAGTCTTACTCCCCCGACAACCACGGCATCAATAGACTTGGAGAAGAACTTATAATTTCTGTAGCACCTTATCCATTTTTCCCCTACAAACGAGCAGAAATTTTTAACAATTTTTCTAAATTTTAATTGCTCCTGGTCCTCATATTTATAAAAGTCCGTGGTAGTCCTTACTAAACTCAAAACATCATTAGTTTTGCGCTAGGATCTTACTCTTCCTTCCACACATTGAATAATGCACGCCGAGTAATACCATCGGCCAACGCTGAAAAAAAAATCATAACTTTGTGAGTAGCAGGTAGTAGCAGCTAAATTTGGTATTAAATTAAAGGTCTATATCTACTCTATGTGACTTAAGTGTTACTGTGATCACACACACTCCTTGTCTATCCCAAAAGTTCTAGTCCATTAAACACAAAAAAACTGACATAAACATTAGTAGGAGTTACATGCTATGCTAAATGTTGTTTTTACAATTTTTAATCGAACTTGAACCTAATTTGAAAGTCAAATCAAGAATTTACTTACCCATGGCATGTATTTAAAAAAAACGCTTAAATCTGCAAAATCCTTTTCAGACGGAACGATAGTAGGCGGCTGAAAAGGAGGCTCTGGCAAGTGTTTCATGTAGCAAGAACAAACCCGATCTAAACAGATAATTGTTGACGATTTCCATTCTCGTACTGACAAAAATTGTTTACCACTTGGCTCGGGAACTTATTAGGACCATAAATTGGGGGTTGCTTTTTTTTTATTTCGCGCAATTTCATTTTTGGACTTTCCGTGCGCCAGATTGGGAAAACTGCCCACTGTGCGCCGCTCTCCTCAGCGTTAAAATTGAAACAAAACACAAATTCCTTCAAAACATGTTTATTTTACTTTGAAAAATAATAATCAATTGCAATCATATTAGTAATTCTCCCTATAATTATTTATTTGTGGATCCTGTAAGACGAGGTATCTAGCCCTCATAACGTTGCATTTGTTTAATTGAACGGCAATATTGCCGCTTCCATTAAACAAAGTGTGTGTGTGGTACTGCCAGCTTAGCATGGTCACTAACTGGTCAACACACATTGTCCAGTCGTGACCTTGAAACCTAGTGCTCCTGAGGACCTACCATGTAGAGGGGTTGATGTGTTTATCTCAAAGTCTTCACCTTGGCGTGGCGTGGAAGTTAGGAGAGTTGGGTGTCAGGTCATGTGGCATCCTTGTCACTAGACCGTTCAAAATTACGAGTGCCGTTGATGTTCACATACACGTATGTATATCGTGCAGTTACCTTTAAATCTGTGTTTTATTATTTTAATGTCTTGTTTTTTAAAAAGTAAATTTTGATTTCTTTTTCAATAAAGACTGGACGTGGGGGGAGTGGGTTGTTTCCCGAGAGATCAGTTTGAAATTCTAAATTCACTTATTTAAGAACATCGTTTGAAAAATTTGGTGGGAGATTCTTTGTCAAGAAATCAAATGTATCAATTTTGCTTTTTGTTGTCGATGTCGTACGGGTGCGAATTGATGTTCTTTTTCTATTTGAAACAGTTACGGTTAGTGATAACAGATAACAGTGGAATGAACAGTGGGTGGAATTAATTTTTAACTATTTTTCATATCTTCCAAGCGAAAAATATTCGAAGAAAATAAATCGTTTCGAGACTTTTTGGAAGGTGACTATTTTGTTGTGAAAAACAAACATGGATCAGAAGTTGTTTGATTTGTCTCGAAAGTGCTGTATTCAAAAAATACCAATAAACAGGAATCATTCAATGACACTTTTCCT